>JAVSBV010034499.1:0-11506 GCA_033117975.1 Parotocinclus spilosoma | reverse complement strand
AACAAAGGACCACGTGGTTAAATGTAGTACAGCCATAAGTAATTTATATGCTTTTTTATGTTCTATAAAACCTAACATCCCATTAACCGGAATCGACTGTAATTAGGAACGAGCCCTTCAGACACTCTGGTTCACTCTGGTGAGGCTAGTTTTTTAATAAACTGAATTTTATAAGCTAGTTATTCTGCTAATGTAAAAACTAAATATATTTTGGGCCTTAGACTTACAGTTTGCATAGTACAACTGTATCAAGCATTGGCTTTATTAACATTTTATCAACAACATTTTTTTAAGACAAAGATTGTGATACACTGAGTATTTTTTAGCTTTAATTCTTAGCTAAAATTGTATTATTATAAGTGATGCAGAACCTGGACTAGTGCATGTTGTACACCGCCATCTGCTGGTTGTTACATGCAGTGCGCTGTAAAAAAAAACTAGACGTTCAGTTGACAGAGAACATTGTTGTGGAAGATAAACATTAGTAAACCATAAATGCGCTTTGGAGGTAAATTCTGCTTTGCTCTGAAGCACTTACAGAACAATGACATGTTTAAACAAACTGCAGATGGGAAGTGAGCCAACAAAGTAGAGTGCAAAAATATGAATCCACCACAAAGCAACAATACTGCTGTTCAGGCCATTAAGAGTCAGAGTAATAATAGATAACAGAAATGTTAACCATACAACAAAACCTTTTTAAAAAACTGAAAAAAAAATGTTTTTCCTATTATATAATCAAACTAAACAGGGATAAAAATATAGCAAAAGATTGCCATGTGCTGTTTTTTGATAGTAGTCATAATTTATATTTTGGCATATTGGTTTTCCCCAAATAACCAGCATGCTAAACTAAAATACAGGAAGGAAATGATGTATTTCTACATTTATAAGAAAACTGAAAAAAAAAGTTATCTAATTACTAATATTTTTACCTGCCATTTCAAAATGAAAGTATGTTAATTCTAGACCAAAGCATACTACAGATTGGGACACAAAAGCACATTTATCTAGACTATCTAAAACTACTAAGTTTTACAGCTATTTTGATTCTCCCTTACTACATCATTGTATTTACGCAGACAGAATCAGCATTTTTTTTGACCATCAGCATTTTGTCTGAATAGTATCTTATCAAATAGTAAATAGAAAAGCAGGTTAATTTTGCCTTTTGGTCAGAGTCAAGTGGTCATTTGGAGGTCATGGGCCATGTTGCCAGTCATGTGACATATTTGTATGTCAAAGTCAAAGTCGAATTTATTTCTATAGTGCGTTTTACAATGAAGCATTGTCTCAAAGCAGCTTTACAATGTTCCATTATCCTTTATTATCAAAACCCAAACTAAACAAGCCTAGGTTGACAGACAAGAAAAACCCAAAACATTATAAGGGTGAAACCTTGGGAGGACCATTACTCAAAAAGGGCCTCACCATCCTTGAGGGGCTTAGATGATATATGGAAGAATTAAACTAAAGTAACCTAACTAACAAGATTATCGGAATATTTTAAATAAACACAAGCTAAATAAACATTAAGAGAAAGACCAAATTTTAACTAAAATAATTGAAAAAGTATGACATACTTTGTCATTACTACTACATTAGAGATAATGTAATGTTATGAAAAGTATAATAAAGTATGTCGGTGCCAAATTCTGAAACCTCCATCTGTGTGCCTTAACATAAATCAAGATTCATCACATCTTTTTTTTTCCTGCATTTTTTCAGCTTTCACCGGTCACATTTTGGTCAGTCTGTGCTATTTGCATATTCTTAACTGGCAGAAGTGGAACCTAATGTGGTCTTCTCCATGTTTTCAAAGTCAGATGTATTTATATAGCACTTTGTAGATAAGAGCATTGACTCAAAGTGGCTTCTGAGATGATTTTCTGCTTACCACATATATTCAGAGTGATTATCGGAGTTACTGTAGCCTTTCAGTTCAAAACAGTCTGACCAATCAACATTGACCTCTCTCATCGACAATCTGCTTACCTCTGTCTGCATAATATCATGCACTGCATTGCTACTACATGTTTCGATGATAGAACATTGCATGAACAAGTAGGTGTACAAGTGTCCCTAATAAAGTGCTTGCTAAATTTAAGGGTTCAATTAATTGTTTATTTATCATCTTATCCACTTATTTTAGGCATGGTCACAGAAGGGCCAGTGTATAGCCGCCGGCAGAGGGCAGGGACAACCCTAGACTAGAATCCGGAAACCGGGGTACCCGGGCGAAAAACCCACGCATGCATGGGGAGGGCATGCAGACTCAACATAGGTGGAGCCCAGGGTTGCACTCTTGGATGTGGAGAAAATTACTTATTTAGTGTGTATAAATTAATTTCTAGTGTGCTGTCTCTTTTGGTATAATGCAGTTGCAACTTAACTTACAACTATTTTAGTAAGTTATGTGACTTAAGAAACATAAGACTTAATATAATATTATATAATATAAGACTAATTATGGTAATGCACGCATAGCAACTGAGTAATATTACAAACTACATGTGAAATACAGTTCACACCTGACATGTTATAAAGATGCAATCATCTACAGTCAGGACTATGTTTTAAATCTCATTCTTTTGATATCCTGTGGCATTTGCTGCACGAAAATGAAATTCAGTAGTTCTATTTTGTTTTAACTTAATTCTGTAAGTTTGTGTTTTTTCATATTTTAATACAGTGTTTTAAATCATTTATGAATAGTATCTTTTGAAAGACAGATTACCATGGGTATTTTGATATGGGTATATGATATAGCTGGCTTTGAAACAAGATTGGACACCATGGATTTAAGTCATTAAAGAGCATCTGCTGAAATGCATATGGCAGAGGAGAAGGAAGGTCAAGAAGGTCAAGTCATTAAAATAGGCCAGATCAGGGGTGTTTACTTGTCGTACTGCTACACACAGACTTTAGAGGGGCACAGCTGTACCCATTTGCTTGCAAATCAGTCATAAGGGAACAACTGTGCTGTTAAACATTAAATATTTTAAGTGATTTCTTTGCACATAACTGATACCTTTGCTAGTTTAATGAATTAATAAATGTGGTCCAATCCAAAATGACTTTTTATTGCTGTCATTATAGTGGAGCAGAGATACGTTTTACTAGGCACATGCCCATGTCAGACAATTAAACTCTAGAAGAAACCAGTGGTGCTGCTATTCCATTCAGAGGTCTTTGAGTCTCAGATTTGAATACTGTAAGAGTATAATATTGAATGAAATATGGGAAATATGGCAAAACATAGAAAAGCCACTCTTACAGATAAACAGAGTGAATAACACATGGGCAGACAGATGGCCTAAAGATACTTTTTGAAAATCAGCAGTGATTTAAGGCCTTGATTATATTTGTGAGCCATGAGGAATAATTAGACTCAGGAAATACCACTGCAAAAAGATTAACTCAGGCTATTTAGGGACCATTAGTGCACAGCAGAAATGTGACGGATTGGATTGCTAACAAATTGAGTGTGAAGATCAGCAGCACAGTGATATTCCAAACTGTCCACCCCTCTAAAATACCCACCCCACTTACCTGTAATTGATTACAATACTGGAGCAAAATGAAAAGTTTATTGTGTAAAACTCTACAATTGGAAGGAGACTCTAGTTACCCTGTTGGGCCACGACTAGCCTGGATGCCAGATGAAATGTACGATAGGTGGGCAGGGTTGAAGCACACACCACAAGCCCTCCGTACTTGGACCATCATCGGATCCCAAACAGAACCTGGAGTTGTCGCTAAAGACAATACACTTCCGGTCCCTGCTTCTTGTTAATGACACCACTGCAAAATGAAGTGACATGACACCAAATTTCCTTCTGCTAAGAGGAAATGGTCCATCCAAAGACAGGGTGTGTAGTGAAGATGTCATCTGTGTCTGGATGGGGGACAACAAAACTGAGGGAGATGCTGGTTCTTGTTGTTCATATCAAACAATCCTCTCTATTGGTGGTCTGTCTAGGCCGTCTAAAGCCTGTTTTTACTGACCCAAAGCTACCAACACCCCCTAACAACTAAGTCAGAATGGCATAAATGGCAGTCAATTTGTTGAAACGAAAACTTTCATTGTAGGGGCATGTCTGGCAATGATCTCTCACCAAATGTAGCCTCTAAGAGCCTTCTAGGGCATGTACCTTTTTACCCAGTGTCTAATCAGACCACACTTGTATTCATTTACATGGCTACCTCAAACATAACTGCATGCCAAACATTGCTGCAATCAAAAAATTTCAATCTAGGTGTTTTTTTTATCAATGAGTATACATTGTTCCCTCGTTTATGGTGGGGGCTAAGTTCCAGGAACACCCGTGATAAACGAAAATCCTCGAAGTAGGGACGCTATATTTATTGAAGTATTTATACACTATTTTAGCCGTAGAACTTACAGAACATTGAAGTGGCATCGTAGGGCTTGAATGAATTCAGTCTATAATGAAACTTTCACAAACAGCGAACACAACACCGCATACAAAAACTTGTCAAGTCGGCAAGTAGCGACTCAGGCGGGCGATGCTCTATACTTACTTCTATTTTAATATATTTTTATACATTTTATAAATTCTGCAAAAAAATATGAAACGGCAAAAATCCGCCATATATTTTTTCCAGTAATATTTTTTAAAAACCTGCGATGCACCGAGCCCGCGAAAGGTGAACCTCAAAGTGGCGAGGGAACACTGTCAGTGTTCAGTCAGCATGTTGTTTGTCATATAAGTTACTATCCTCTGCTAATAGCAGAATGAACTGTTCTGCCTGACAACCGAGCTCTGATTGGTCAATTGGGTTTTAACACATCCAAACAATACAGAAATTGGAATAGCTTCTGATTCAGAATTGTAGTTTTGTACACAGTGTAAAGGTTGGCATTAATATAGGTGTGTTGATCAAATCTGACTGTCCAGGATATATCTAAATATTACATTTTGTATTGAAGTGTGTATGAAAACTGGAGATTAAATAAACACTAAAACTGTTTTGAGGAAACATTCTAATACATTTTAGATGACAATGAGAACAAAAAGAAGGGTGATCACTTTGGAAATTGCCTTTGCGTCTGAATAAACAGAAGTCCACAAATTGCTGGTACTTTTCACTAACATGTTTGAGCTGTATCGCCTTTCAGCCTTGATATTGAAAACCTCTCATTTATAGGGCTATAGGGCACATGTATGTAGAAAGTGTCAAATGAACTATAGATATTATTAAAGTTGAAAAAACCTATACACTGCTGGTGATAAAGGTGTAATAAAGCATAAACCCGTGCTGGTTTGATCACTGATAGAATTAGCATAATTATTGCGTTTACTCTTCTGTAACATGGTTCACAGGTAAATCTATGCAGGATAGTTCCTTCCTGTGTGTGAGCAGCTCATTATTTTCACAGGACGTCTCACAGCACCTCTCACTCTGTTATCTTCTAATTAAACTTTGCACTATATATCCGATATCCGACTCGCAGCACACAAGAAACAAAAGAGCAGAAAATAGCAGTTCATCAAATGAGAAGCTGTTTTAGACACATCCGAGCTAACAGATCAGCTTTATGAGGACACAAAATAAGACAAAAACGTTGTTATGTGGGGGAAACTTACTTTTATTTTCCTAAAGAGAAATACATTTCATATACCTTCTTAAATGTTCTTGGAGTTTTTAGGACTAATGTTAGGTCAAGAAAAATGTGATCCGCTTTTCTGGCCTCATTCAACATTTCCTCATTCCCTCAGACACAGGAAATTGTAATTACTGTTGCAAATTGCTTTTGCTCCACCAGTTTGTAAGTGATTACAATATTAGAGCAATTGATTATTGGGAAACTGTACAACTGTAAGAAAGCTCTAGTTACCCTGTTAGGCCACTTGTTGCCTGGATACAAGATGAGATACAATTGAACATTGGAGGCAAACGTTCCATATGGTATCCTGTGGTCATTTGCCCACAGATGTTGCAGATGGATCTGGAGATCCTGATCCATCACACTTTGAAGTGCTCACTACAAACCCTCTCTCTACTCAAACCAAACCGTTGCAGAGATGGATCCCAAACAGTGCCTGGATTCATCACTAAAGATGATACAGTTCCTGTGTGTAGCAGTACAGGTTTTAGAGTTCACGATACCACTGCTGACAAAGGCAGTGCTGGCTGGCACAACAAATTTCTTTTTGCTAAAGCCCTTTGAAATGGTTTGGGCAGAGACAAGGGGTGTGTAGTGAAGCCGTCACCTGGGTTTGGATGGTGGACAACAAAACTGTAGAAGCTGTTCATGCTTGTCAGCATATCAAATAATCATCTCTACTGCTGGTCTTTGTGGGCTGTCCAGAGCCTGTTTGCTGTGTGTGTGTGCTCTCACAGAACTACTTCCCAACACCTTCTAACAACTAGGTCAGAACCACCCAACACTTTCTAACAACTAGGCCAGAACCACCTAGATGGTGGGCAATTTATTAAAAAGACCTTCCACTTTCACTTAGTCCAATGATGTGCCCCTTTTTGAACTGTGTCTGTGAACTGGAAAAAAAAATATTTGAGGGCATCATAGAGGCATGTCCAACAACGATCGTCCAACAAGTGATACACGCCCCAACAATAGTAGCCTCTAATAGGCTTTTTATAGGACAACTGCGGAAGCAGCTTTACCCCCTCTTGTGGCAAGACTAAGTGTCTAATCAGAGCATGTCTAATCACATCAATGCAACTGCTGATAATATTACCAACAACAATAGTGGATCAGTAGTGGAAACGTTTGCAAAATATGAAAAATGTGCACAAACTAATAGACAAAAGCTGCATTTCAAGGAATCATATGAAATGTATTTTAATTAGGCCTTAATAAAATTGAGTATTCACAGAATGTCTCATGCATGGGAACATGGTTAACAGCAACAGGTATATAGCACTGCAATTGGAGAAACTACCATCTTGTTCATTAGTCTTTTAAGTATATTATCCGTTCCTCCTGGGGGCTGTTTATCCAGAATAATTGTTATAAGTTTCCAAAGTAATAATAGTAATACCTAATACTAATACCAGTACAAACCCATACACATTACCAACACTTTCTACATTTTTAGTACAGTGAGACTTACGGGCAATCCTTCCATTTTTAATTTGTCCCATGCAGCAATGTTTAGTGTTTATATACACTCGAATATAGTTAATTGGACCCCTGGTTAATGGGACCAGCTGCTTAATCGGACCAAATCCTATAGTACCGAAACAAATCCTATTATATACGTGTAATGTTATTTGCTTATTTGGACCAAAATTCCACTTAATCGGACTAACGAACGTGAGAAAAATAAACAAGTCGCCACCCAGCGGATGCAAAGCGGATCAGCAATTTATGGGAGTAATTTTGGGAACCCTGGGAGAATTTATGTACTTTTATCAAAGGTCAGGAAATCTGAAAAGTTGTGTTGACAAGAGCAAAACCAGCGGGAGGTGAACACACCCACCACTTTCTTGATTCTGTTCAAATGCAGTCCGTCAAGAGAACGTGTCAGATTAGACTGGATAAGTTCTTCAATTGGTGACTGGAATTTAGTAAGAACTTACAGTATTATGCTTTGCATACAGTACATTGTACTGTATGTACAACACCTGTACATTGTGTTGTAGATCGCTTTAAAAAACTTGGTTGCAAATTTTTCACTACGTGTATATTGCCCTGGAAGTACAAGAGGCGATAAAGGCATTGCGAAGTGGTAAATCACCTGGGCAAGATGGCTTTAATGCTGAATAAGTAATACAGAATTGTCCCTCCTGTTAGCTTAACATCTAGCCAGGGTCTGTCATGACTTCATATCTGTGGGCAAGCATTTCAAATCAGTAACAGAGGCCTTGAGCTCCCTTCTTCTAAAAAAGGCAAGGATCCAATACTGTGCTAAATCTACAGCCCAAAATCATTGCTTAATGTAAATTATAAAATCCTCTCTAAAATCTTGGCTCTTTGTCCAACAACAGACTTAATCAGCCAAGATCAGACTGGGTTTATGCAAAGGCAGCACTTGTTCTTTAATAATGGAAGATTGTTGAATATTCTTAACTCCTATCCAACCCAGTTCCCTGAGATTATTTTGACCCAGGATACCCAGATATCCTTTTGACAGGGTCGAGTGGCACTACTTATTCTTTATCCTTGACAAGTTTAGGTCATCTTCCAGAGTTATCTCTTGGGTTCACGGCTTGTGCACCACCCCAACTACATCCATATACACCAACAGAGTACAATCACCTTAAGCATTATGCTTCTCTGCCGTGTCGACACAGCACTGTTGTGTTGCCGTGACACCCCCAAGCCCCGCAGATCCTCTACCTCGCCTGACGTGCACCTCTAAAATTTTCTAACAACACGTCCTAGGGGGACTGCAAAGCTGTGACTGGTCCGCTCTACATCTACTCCGGTTTTCTGGTTCACTCTGTAAACAAGACGCCATTTGTAAAATCTAGCTAGAGTTGCATCAAAACATGGATCAAGTTAAGGAAACGTCTGAATGAAGAGGTGAGGAAGTACAAACACCTCTATAATTCTTTCTCCAGAAATTATAAAGACAGTCAGATGTCCTACAATACATAGAGGGAGATCACACGATCCATCGGTGTTCTCCAGTATTTTGCCGAATTACATTCAAAGGGCGAACAGACCACCTACTTCTCTTTCATTTACCCAGCATTTTTATTATAAACATTTGCTGTTCAATATTAATCAGCTCCAACTCCATCAACGTTGCCATTGTCGCTAATGCCATTGCGACAAAACCCTCGAACACTCCCTAGCGTTGCTGCAGTGAATTACTTTGTGGTTCTATGACATCAATGCGGAACTATAAATTAAAAATGAGGGTGTTAAGGCGACCGCGTTTGCATCAACATGACTCCTCTCTTCTATTCCGTCTACCTCAATACTAGACACAATGCAACATTTGGAAGCAAATAATGGTGATGATCCTGATCCCCTTCCCCCTCCTTATCCTGATACTTAATAAGAAGTCACCATATAAAGTTGCACTCTGGTGTGGCCCAGAAGAGCAGGTACAGATTTATTTAGGCCTATAGAGAAAGAACTAATTTACTCTGTGATATTTAAATGATAATTTCAGTTTATAATTAATATTACCTTTGAGAGATGCATTGTTTTGAATTTTTATAATAATTTTTTATATCTCAACAACCGTCCACCTTACAATGAGACTGAGAAAAGACCGAGTCCAAATGAGGTCAAGACCAAGATGAGACCGAGACTGCTCGTTTAGGGTCTCAAGTACTACAACACCAATACTGAGAACATGTTCTCTGAAGGCACGGAGTAACCTGGCATCATGGGCTCCATGAGTTCAAATAAAAATCTGTCTTTTTCTGTTAAGCTACAATTGGGACACAGTTGGCTCTTCTGTTATTATAATTATTCAAAACATATTTACCAAAAAATATATATTCAATAAGCACAGATTCAAGCTTTTAACTTGACCATTCAAGCCCTCCGACCAAATTCCCACCACAATAACATATACAATACCATGCAAAAGCCAATTACTTAGATATACTATTGTTTAAGGTATAGTATGAATGCTACATACAATTATTTATCAGAAAATTGTATTTACAAAAATGAAAAAAGAAAGTATTTAGTGTGACTTCCCCTTACACTTGAGCAATAGCAGCATCTAACAGCTTCCTTGGGATGCCAGAAACAGCATTTCAGTAAGGGTAGCAGGCAAGAAACCTTTTTTTTTTGACAAGTGGGACAGGGTGAAAAGACTAGGTTATGCCAAAGATTAAAATAAATATGAGTAGAATAGAGTATTATGGAGTAATGAATCCAAGTTTCAAATTTTGGGTCCAATCTTCAACAAATCTAATGGTGGCCTAAAACTTTTGCACATGTGTCACATACTTGGTTTCATTCTGTCCTTACCCTATTAATCATGTCATACTTCTTGGCTTCACCTTGTGCTGAGATAAAAGGATGCAAGCTTGTGTTATTTTCATCTATCGTCTTTCATCCATCATAATCACAAGCCACCATGCTCTTTGCTGGTACTGCACTTTCTAATGCCTGCAAATGCAACCACACATATCGCCGTCTTGATCGCTGAACCTGAATCAAAGCTTCTCCGATCCTAGCTCCTCAAATTTCCTCCTTTGCCATGCAGCTTTCAGTGTCTGTCTATTAATCTCTCCTCCCAGTGTGGCTTTCCCCTTTCAGGCCAAACATCTCTAAGACCAGGGCAAACAAACAGGAGGTTGCATGGGCTAATGATAAAGACAGTCAGGGTAAAAAAAAGAAAGTCTCTGAATGGATTGAGCCATATTGATGAAGTCCCAAGCTGACAGAGGTTTCACACAGCCATCGTCTCTCTAGAGCCAGAGGTGATTTAAAACACTGACCACAGTACCCGACTTGGGAGAATGATCTTCATCTGCCCTTTTGTCAGCTGCGTTGTTCTCTTTAAATCATTATCCACATACTTTGAGAGCGTAGTTTCCCACACTAGCAGTCGCTCGGAGTTATTCCTGTTCTAATGCCGCAGCTTTGATTAGGCTCTGTGTATTGTGATCAGCTTGGTAGACTTAGCACTAGAAGCTTTTCTGTGTGTCCATGTTGAATGAGTGATTATGCATACTTTTGTGTCTGAAAATAGGCTGTTTAGGGGGATAAAGGTAAGTTGATCAAAGATGACTGCCGCACCAAAGAGATTAGCATTTTGTTTAAAGTACCTGGTTTTCTTTGTTGCCGAAACAAGTTTCTATTAGAATGATTTGTATTGTACCAAACATGCCTAGAGATAACCAATTAAGTTTATACTGGGCGTGTCTTCAAGGATGTATCCTTTAAATTTAAATTTGTAGTTACTGAAGGTAATTTGAATGTAGGATGTACACATGAAGGTGATATATTTGAGGATCATGCCCAAAATGGTTCACAGTACCAGGTATGTAGCATTAACAACTGCATTACAGTCTGTGAAACAGGTTGTTGATCACAACATAGGCTAGTCATATGGTCAAAAAGATTTTTTATGCTACTGTAATGTAAATACAGGGTATTTTCACAATAAAGCTGTGTGCAATCAATAATAAATGTGTCAGAGATACAGCTGAAAACACGAGTGGAACACTACCATTTACACTGCAACCAAAACCTAAACTGTTATACACATCAGTTATAACATCAGGAGAAAAAAAACACAACACTATAATCATTCAATTACAAGCAGAGATGTTCATAAGTCGCAAAATACAAGTCCAAGTCAAGTCACGAGTCTTTTGGCTAGAGTCCAAGTAAAGTCACGAGTCTTTAGGCTGGAGTCCAAGTCAAATCACGAGTCTTTAGGTTAGAGTCCAAGTCAAGTCACAAGTCTTTAGGTTAGAGTCCAAGTCAAGTCACAAGTCTTTAGGCTAGAGTCCAAGTAAAGTCACGAGTCTTTAGGCTAGAGTCCAAGTCAAGTCACGAGTCTTTAGGCTAGAGTCCAAGTCAAGTCACGAGTCT
>JAVSBV010034498.1:0-24934 GCA_033117975.1 Parotocinclus spilosoma | reverse complement strand
CTGGGAGCAGAATGGGCCCGAGTGTGCCACTGAGAAGGCGTTTGCTACCGCCCTTAAGGAGACCTTTCTCCACCTCTTTGGGAAGAGTCAGGCGGGCCCCCATCTGTTAGAACTCGCCCGGGGCGACCGTCCGGTGGCCGAATACATTGTCGAGTTTCGCACCCTGGCGGCTGAGACCGGATGGGACAAAGACCCGCTCATTGGCCTCAACGAGACCCTTAAAGATGAGCTCGCCTTTCTTGACCCTCCGGCATCTCTCTCTGCCTTTTACCAATTGGCAGTGTCCCTCGACAATCACATCCGCCAACGAGTCACAGTTCGTGGACGTCCCTCACCTCAGGGCCAGGACACCTCCTGGGGGCCCCCAGGTTCGAACCCCAGATGGCCACTCTCGCCAGAACCCATGCAATTGGGCAGTCTGAGCCCGGCTAGGCCTTCAACTAGAAGGCCCAGGCCGTTAAACTAAAGGCGTGCCCCCAGCGCAGGGTGCTGGGGTCACGCATTTATTCTGCCCCTGATCACGGCCTTTTTGGAGGCCTGGCAGACAAGGTCCACCACCCTACGGGTCTGCGTCGACTCAGGGTCAGCCTTCAACTTTATTGACAAGGGGTTGGTTCAACAGCTTAAGCTGCCCCTCGAGCCGCTTGCGGTCCCCATTTCCATCTGCGAGGCCGACAGCCGGCAACTCAAAGGAGGCCCTATAACTCATTGCAAGTGGGTACCCCGAGGACCTATCCCGTGTGCCGCCCCAGTACCATGACTTGGCCGAGGTCTTTAGCCGCTCCAAGGCCCAGTTCCTGCCGCCCCACCGCACTTATGACTGCGCCATCGACCTTCTGCCTGGCACCGCCCCCCCAGAGGGCGCCTCTTCTCTCTCTCTGACGCTGAACGAAGGGCCATGGAGACCTACATCAAGGAGGCCCTCCAACAGGGCTTCATTCGTCCCTCATCTTTCCCGGCAGGGGCTGGGTTTTTCTTTGTGGCTAAAAGGGATGGCGCGTTGTGGCCCTGCATCGACTATGGGGCCTCAACGCCATTACGGTCAAGGACCGCTACCCCCTCCCCCTTATGGCCACGGCCTTTTAATCCCTGCAGAAGGTGCGGGTCTTCACCAAATTGGACCTGAGGAGCGTGTACAACCTCATCCACATCCGGAAGAGGGATGAGTGGAAGACCGCCTTCATTACACCTATGGGGCACTACGAGAACCTCATCATGCCCTTTGGCTTGATGAATGCCCCGGCCGTCTTCCAGCGCTACCGCAACAAGGTTCTCCAGGAGACCCTGGACCGGTATGCTTACGTGTACCTGGACGACATCCTCGTCTTCAGCCCCTCCTTGGAGGCCCACGTCAAGCACGTGCGACGGGTCCTCCAGCTTCTCCTACAGCACCATTTGTACGTCAAGCTGGAGAAATCGGCCTTTCACGCGTCCAAGGTGCCATTTCTGGGATTCGTGGTGTCGCAGCGGTCCCTTCAAATGGACCTGGCCAAAGTCACGGCCATCGAGGCCTGGCCGGTCCCCACTTCCAAGCGCCAGGTTCAGAGAGTCCTGGGCTTCGCTAACTTCTTTAGGAGATTTATCCACGGTTTAAGCTCTGTAGTCGCCCCCCTAACGGAACTGAGGAGGAAAATCCCCTTCTGCTGCAACAGCGAAGCTCAGGCAGCCTTCGATCGACTCTGGGGGCTCTTGGCCAGCGCTTCGGTTCTACGGCTACCTGACCCGGACGAACCTTTATTGTGGAGGTCGATGCCTCCGAAGTAGCGGTGGGGGCCGTCCTTTTACAGAGACTCCCACCGGACAACAGGATGCACCCATGTGCCTTCTGTTCTCACCGCCTTATGCCTGCCAAACGTAATTACCCGGTGGGAGACAGGGAGCTCCTAGCTGTCAAGCTGGCCCTTGAGGAATGGGGTTACTGGCTGGAGGGGACTCGACATCCTTTCCTGGTTTGGACCGACCACAAAAACCTGGCCTACCTTCAGCAGACCAAACGCTTGAATGCGAGGCAGGCCAGGTGGTCTCTTTTTTTTAGGCGGTTCGACTTCACCTTGTTGTACCGCCCAGGGTCCAAGAACGCCAAGCCCGATGTCCTCTCCCGCCTTTGAGAGCCGGACTCCGCCCTGACTGACCCAGGGCCCATTCTACCCCCCAACCAAATCCTGGCCCCTCTGTAATGGGGAATCACCAGGGTTGTAACTCGGGCTCAAGCCACGGAGCCCGACCCGGGGGGCGGACCACCCCGCAAACTCTATGTACCATCGTCGGTACGTGACCAGGTATTACAGTGGGGACATGCCTCCCAAGTTACTGCTCACCCTGGGGTCACTATGGAGTTTGGGCGTCACTTTTGGTGGCCCAGAATGGTCAACGATGGCCAGGCTTTTATCCGTGCCTGCCAGTCATGCGCCGCCAACAAAAGCGCTCGGGAGCGCCCCCAGGGGCTTCTGCAGCCTCTCCCAGTACCCTCACGACCTTTTGCCGCGCCATTGAGGCTACAGCTAGCCTCACTGCGGGCTACCACCCCAAATCCAATGGTCAACCCGAGAGGGTCATCCAGGACCGTGGCAAAATGTTGAGATGCCTGACCACCGGCAACCCGGCCACCTGGTCAGACAAACTCCTATGGGCTGAATTCGCCCACAACACCCTTCAGCACTCAGCACAGACGATCCCCCTTTGAGGCCCAGTTTGGCTACCCCCCACCCCTCTTTCCAGCGGGTGCTCCTGTCCACCAAGGATCTGCCCATCAGGGGTACGTCACACAAATTGGCTCCCAGATTCGTGGGCCCATTTAAGGTAGTAAGGCACATAAACCCGGTGGCATATAGGCTGGATCTTCCAGCTAGTATGAGAGTCCACCCCACCTTCCACGTCTCCCGGTTACGCCACGTCACCTGCGGTAATCCCACACCACCTCCCGGTCCACGAATCGTCCAGGGGGCCCCGGCCTACACGGTCAGCCGCATGCTGGACAGCAGACGCATCCAGAAGAGTACCCAATATCTGGTGGATTTGGAGGGATACGGTCCAGAGGAACGCTCGTGGGTGCCAGCACGCCACATTCTGGACCGTTCCCTCATTAGGGAGTTCAATGAAAACCGAGCCGCCGGTCTTGGTCCCTCAGGAGTGGTCCCCTTAGGGCACTGTTAGGGAGCCTACCGTGCGCCGCCGAGCTGCCCGCCGCGCCCAACGCCGGCCGCCGTTACAGAGCGATCCTTAGAGCGTCATTTATTTCCATCCAGCTAACGATGTGACAACCCACACCTGGAACTCCCTCTATTTAAGAACCAGTTCTGGTCTGGTTCGTTGCCACGTCGTTTGACTGACTTAGGCGTTAGATCGTTTGTGCCATTTCCGCGTGTGCATCGCGTCCCAAACCCGTGGTACAGTTCGCCCCGGCTTCACGTTTCCACCAGAACGGTAGACGGTTACATCCCGGGGCGTTTCTAGCCAACGGACGCGTAGTAGCAGAAGCTCCGAGGTATTGTTACTGTTCAGGGACATACTCAGGGCTCGGTGCGCCGCCGAGCCTCCCTCCAGTCAGCTGCGCGGCTCCGTTTGCGACGCGCCCTGACTCCACTTCCTCGTGCGTGCTGCACGCTTGAGCTCGCGCTCACCCTCTGGCTCCACGGCCGATTCGCTCCCTTTCCAGCTGGTGGCTTTTCCCTCATTTGGGAGACGACCCAGCTGCGCCTTTCCCCTTCATTTTCTGTACTTTGGGGAGCCTTTTGCTCCGCCTTTTGTGTTCTCCCACGTTGTTTGACGCCGTTCTTCCCCCCTGCTCTGCATCTTTGGGTCCTACCTCTCACTTCATAACAATGATTATGATGATGCACAGGGTCTGTGGTGGCCTAGTGGTTTAACTGAGATGCACAGGGTCTGTGGTGGCCTAGTGGGTAAGACACTGGACTATGGACCAGAAGGTCCAGGGATCAAATCCCACCTCTGCCACAGATTTTATCCTTGAACAAGGTCCTTAACCGGCAATTGCTTGGATTGTAAGACTGTATGAGTTGTAAATGGCTCTGGATAAGAGCATCTGCTAAATAATAATGTAAATGGATAACAACCAGACCTTGCCCTATCTGTGAAACATTGTGGTGGTAGTATCACTGTTTGGGTTATTTCCTATTTCCTATTTAGCAGCATCTGGGCCATTGTGGCTTGCCATTATGCATGTAAAAAGTTCTAAATGGATCATGCAGGAAGACGATGACCCTAAACACAAGTACAGGGTGAGTCAAAAAACACAGGACACCCTGTTATTTCAGAAATTAGTTGACATATCTGAATACCCCAGGAATTAATGGATGTGGTGTCCTATCGTTTTTATGACTGGAACATGGCTGCCATCTTGAAAGCCGCCATATTGGATCAAGGGCTAGTTTTTCCAGTGAGACGTTGGTCATGTAACATATCAAAGAAGTTCAGAATTGTCTCGATTGTGGCAATCAGATGTCCACCATATCTCTTGTGGTACAACTACTTAGAGTAGCCAGTCTACCCAATGGTAGGGATGGGACAAGCATTATACCCAAAAGCAAACCTCACATAGAAGCATTAACTGGAGGTGAGAACAGCACTCAGCTCGTTGGAAAGTATTAAAGCAGGAACTAGGCGGTACCAACACCAAGTGTTTTTTGTTGTTGTAAACACACTGTAAACACTGTAAGTACACTGTACAAACTCAGTGCTACATACCTTCCTACAATGCATAGTTTATAGCACTATAATATTTTAAAGATGTGTAATGATTATTTAGTAACTACAGCTGTTTTTACAGTGTACATATTTTAACCTATGTTCTTCCTGCTTCCTTATAATTATCACTATCATTATCATCACCATATTGTTAAATCAGGTCCTAATTTCCTTTACACAAGTGAGAGTACTTTCACTCTCCTTCCCTTTACCCATTTCTTGTTGCAAAAGGGCAAACCTTCAGTGGCCTACTGTGGAGGGCAGTGGGGCAACAGCACTTGGGCTGAGAACCATTTTCATAAATTAAGTTTACATTAACAGCAAATTCTACAGATAGATTGACAGATACAAACACATATTTTAGTTATCTTTTCTTAGTGGGTACTAAGTTATTTACGGGCATCAGAATTAACTGTTAATAAAACTATATTTTGTTACAAGTGAAAATACTCTCTATGGCTAAAGGTTTGTGAACAACCTTTCTAATTATTGTTCTCTTTTTTTTCAGCCACCCTTACTGCTCACAAGTTCATGACATGAAGCATAACGGTATACAGTGGAGGTAAAATGGGTTGGCTCAAATAGATTGTGAACAAATGGAGAAAATTAAAGTGCATCGCCACCCACTTGCTAAGATCACTCTAAGAACAAGGTGAGAGGTCACAAATTAAACCAGCGTAACTTCTATGCAACTAAGTCTTTTCTCACATTAGCTAATATTAGCGTTCATGAGTGCACATCAAAAGAGCACCAAAAGTGCATGGTACAGTTGTAAGGATAAAACTACTACCCTTCAAAAATAACATGGCTACCTGTCTTTGAATTTGCTAAAGATCATGTGGACCAGTCAGAAGGCTGCTGGAAAATCTTTTGTGAAAGGATGAGATAAAAAATGAGAAGCATTGTGTCGGAATAAAGAAAGACATTGCATGCCAGTATAAGAACCTTTTCCCTTCTGCATTCTGTTTTGTGTAATCTTTACAACATGGTTGTGGAAGTATGATGGTTGGGCTTGTTAAGCTGCAACTTGGCCATTCCTGTACAGTGCTATGGTACTGAATGACCCCAAAGCCAATTTGTCAACTACACTGCTCACAAAAATTAGGGGATATTTCATTATATACCTTCATTATTGTGAGCAGTATATTTTCGCTGCCTCCCTAAAATAGAATCCATCAAAAAAAGATATGGTGTTTACTCCATCACCCATCATTAAAATAAAGTGTAATGCAAAAACCGAGCTAGAGTTTACTGTAATCAAAGTCATGTCCTGAACTCTAAAGAAAAACCTATTAACCTATTAAAATTTAAGGCTGTCGCAGCAGCAAAAATGGACAAAGATGGATACTTATTAATACTTACTAATTTGGATGTAAATTTGGGATGTCTGTACACTTTTGTAAGTCATTAAATTCTAACTGTAAATTAATGTGATGGTTACTTGGAAAGTTATTTGTAAAAACACAAAAATCAACAATAGAAACAACAATAACATGACAATGTATGTTCGTGTTTGTGATTGTCTTATTTACCTGTTTAAATGAACTGTTTTTTGGACTTGCTGTCAAAGGCTGCCTGTATAACGTGGATGTTTGCGTCACATGCTCTTCCTTTCGTGAATAAATGTGTCTTGTCTGTGTAGATAACAGAACGCTGATGCCACAGTCAGCTGGTCGTCTCTTTGAAAACTGATCATGTCTTTTGCGCTGCAGTTCGTTCTTGACATTTTTCATGTCGGGATCTCTTGGTGGGCTTCTGCATGTTGTTACATTCTTTCGATCCCCAAGGTTTCTGTGCTTTACAGCACGCTTTTCCAATTTTCCATCATATTCCCACTTTTCAACGGTGGTCATTGTTAACTAGTTGGTTGGAGACTTTGAAGCTTTTGAGGCAGCTGACTCTAGTTCAAACATATTTTAAAAAGATCAGTTTCAGGAGTATATCTTATTAAGTGTTAAATGGTACAGTAACATTAATGTGTGATGAGATAATATAAGAAAAGATAACCCTTTATTAGTCTCACATTAAGGAAATTCACACATTACAGCAGCAAAGTGATAATGACACACACTAGTGAGATACGCATTAAAGTAATCTTAGACATATCATCTCGCATTTGTGTAGCAAAAATGAAGACACATCAGATTATTCACCTTAAAGTTGTTCTGGTTTAAGAGTAAGCACTTGCTGATTTTCACAAAGCTGTAAAACATAAAACAAGCTTTCAAGCTTCATTGAGTAAGCATAAGACGGTAACGTCATATAGTTTTCAATACATCCAAACAGTGCCTAGTGACTAGAATATAGGATCTTTCACTGTAAAATCTAAAACTTGTGCTGTCCCACCAGCAAATCATAAATTATGGTACTACATATGTGACTCAATAATATGTTGTGCATGTTTGAAATCTTTTAGAATGTATTGTTTGCACAGGGAACTACTCAAGCCTTTGCATCTTCCTGCATTGAATATCCATGCTATAGCTGAAAAGCTGCATGAGGTTAGTAGCAAGCAGAAGAACAGAAAGAAAAACCTTAAATGTGTTTTGTAGGAAATCTATATCATTAGAAACAAAATACCTGATTCATCGGAATCCTTTGCGAGCAGAAGAGTCTGAGGAACAAGAACAGCTGAGAAAGTGAAAATGAGTTTGAACACTAAAAAGCGGCTACTTTTTTAGGCTTGCTAGTTTACAGGAAGTAAGAGGAACCACAGAGCTTGCATGAATTACTCTATCTCTGCAGCCACCCATACTGAAACTGGAGTAACACACGTATGGGCCGTTAGATTAGACATGGCCGGTGCTTTTACGTTAGTGTTATTCGCATGGTAACTGAACTGTCGGTGTGCTCTTGATTTCAGCAATAAGCATAACATTACATTTCCCCATTGTATCTTCTTATTTAAATTGACACAAGTATTTCAGCAAAACTGTGGTTTGTAATTGCACACAATATAAGAATGTAAGTCATCAAAGATTTTGTTTGGTCCTAAACACATCACTCATTGAACATCTTTCTTATGCTTAATCTTATAAACCTACTGACAATAAAGTTAATACAATGTGAATTTAAATTAATCTATTTTTGCCTCTGGGTGGGTGTAATAGGGCAAATTAAGCCTCTGTGTAATGTATCCAATGAAATCATAAGCACATAATTGCGACATAGAACATAGTCTTGAAAAAGTAAAAGGGGTCCCCTCTCAGGGATTGTGTTAGTTAAAGCCTCAGACTGAAGTATTGTATGAAACTATTGTATCATACTCCTGGCAACAATGGTACAATATTTAAAAACAACTGAAAAAAAAGTTCAACAGTCATGAACTGTTGAACTATGAATAAAACTGAATGTAACAGGTTACATCACAATTTACATCACAAACTTTTTTCATGTAGTTACTCCTCTTATTTCTTGACAGATTGCAGGAGCTTCCACTACTATCAATGAGAAACAAATGGGTCACTGCTGCAGTGCTAGGGGGTAAAAGAGGGCCCTCTCCACCCTCACACACAGTCAATGATGACGTTATATGATGGCTGTTTAGTCGGAAGACCCATCAAGGTTCAAGCCATACAGTGTTCTTCTAGTTCATTAGTCCACTGCAACACCTTACTGTTACAATTATTTTAAATTTAAATGACATAAAATAAGTTCAGCCGCTATACGTGTAACTTTTCCATTATAACGTCTTCTGTTATTTTTGCTTTAACATCACATGCATTACATGACCTAATAAATGTCTTCATCATACTCCATTTAGATTTAAGTTTTTTTTAATGAATGTGCAAGTTAAATTGTATATCACTGGAGTCTTGCGCTTCCACAGGGACCAGTTTTCGAATTCAGCTCGTGTATTCTGGCCAGTTCAGGGTGTCACATGCAGACACAACTGGCTGTTTCTGAAAGAGGGGAGGGCAGGAAACTATTCCCCACTGAACTAAGATTCCCCGCAATGGACTGTCTTCCCATCCAGAGCATGATTATTGCTGTGCAAAGCATTCTCTGGAGATGGATACCAGACCTTGCATAGTGCTGACCAAAAAATGAGATGTTAAAACATGAAAAACTGTATATTACAGGGTGTGTTATAAATCCAGCACCATATGTTAGGATAGAGTGTATTTTATATTTTTTAGTAATTGAAGCAAGGAATTTGAAATAATGTAAACACTCCTGCTTAAAGAAGTGCACTGCTAAATTGAACAGACTGTATACCATTTCCCAGAACTGTGTTAGTAGAATTAGTAGTACAATATTGAGGCATCTAACGCCATTATTGGCATCATTACCAATGTATTTTGTCATCGGAACGGTGTATCGAGGATAATAATAAGCACGTTTTTATATTAAAGTTATTTTTATGTATTCATGTAATGTTGGAATTATCGTACGCCCTGTATATAATATCCAAAAATTACATTCAAATATACTCAAATATTTTTAAAGATTCCTCATGGTCCATTCGTTCTTTAACACCTTACGCTTCCGCGCCATCTGCTGGATGACAGTGTATCGCGATAACTTAGATATCTCACAGGGCGGAACATGAGATCTCGCGATAATTGGGGATCGCCTTCTTACAATCCTTGGTCTTTGCAGAAAGGGCATAGTGAGGCCGAGCAGAGCTAACCTTGTCTGCCACAGGAGATATTTCGGCCTGAGTTGTTGCCCTGCTTTCTCCAGATATGCTGTCTAGACTTGTGCTGGTTTCAGGCTGGTTATTTTGACTAGAAACGATCTATATAGTCTTAATATTTTAGGAGGTTATGACGAGATGAAGGGTAAAACGAGCAGGCCGGCTAATACTATCTAAGCACTCTAAACGCCTTAGTCACTGAGTTTCTCGATAAGTCAGTCCTTGAAATGGGCATTAGGATTGATGATTATTTGAAGTTACCACTAACTTGTCAATTTTGTTCTGTATATGATAAAATCTAAATGTTTAGGTCATTAGATTTAGCCATATGCAAGCTAGCACTGGCTCTCCTTTCTGACGTCCTTCATTCTGGCTGTGTTCAAAACCGCGTGTAAGTTTGCTAAATAGTACAGTATACAAAACAGAACGCGGTTCTATAATACAACGCTCACAAAAATATTGGGCTATTTTATTGGAGATATTTCAGTTTGAAATATATTTTAATTTTTAATTTTTGAAAGCAGTATACTTAACATATTTAGTACAGCTAGAGTATCCTTCATTCAGGCTGTGTCCAAAACCGCGTATCAGTTTGCTAAATAGTTGCTAATACAAAAGATGCAGTACGCGTTACTACACTAAACATTTTTAGTACAGCTAGAGGAAATATGGACGCAGATTTTTTTTTGTTGCCATTAAGTCACACCAACGATTATTCTGATGGTAATTTAATCTCTGTGCATTTGCCACGAAGTCCTTGACCCACAAAGTCTTTACGTTACCCCGTATAATTAAATAATGTGTACAATTTGTCATTTTAGATTTTTAAGAACCCGCGAAAATATTTAACTGTGTAAATGTATATACTACACAGACTGTAAGTTAATATATTTTACTTTATTACGACGAGCCGTTTGAAAGCATACGTTTTATATATTTTTTTAATTAACTAAACTGCAGACTTATTTCCTTTATTGATGTGATTAAATAAACAATGTGGGTTTCTTATTTTAAATTCTTATGATTCTGTTTTTCTAGTGTGCATTTCAACCTCCTAACCTTAAGCCACTCTATAGGTATTGAAATTGTAATCATAATATTTAGCAGTTAATACGTATTTACAAAAAGTTTTAGAACTGTTTGTTTGAACAAAACCTGCATTTAGTACTTAGTACTCTCATGTGATGCATCAAATTAAGTGTTTAGTACATGTTGCATCAAATGCGTTTTGGATTGAGCTGGCTATTCGAACGAAGTCTTGTAGTTTGATTATTTTATTACATCCAGAACAAATGGTAAGTTATACAGTCTGAGAGCTTTCAGCATTGTGTAACAATGAGATGATGGAGTGCTTTCTTTCTGTCCCCTTTTTCTGCAGGTTCTGCCCTGAAGAACAGTGGCTCCTTTGGACCCTGGTATGAAAGCATTTCTGAGCTTTATTTTGAATCATATTGCCTGTGATAAGTGGTTGTGTTCACAGTTAGTGATCATATATGTGAGTGGAAAATGTATGTGAACCTCTAGGCTTAGGAGATATTCTGGATTTTGTTGTTTTCTGTCGGGTGCGAATGGTCAAACCATTGTTTTTGAACAACTAGGATCTATTGGAGTCTTATCTTCACATCATTTTGGGGAAGTGTGCCATGGCGTGTACCGAGAAAACCTCCAGGCTGTAAATGTTTACAAAAGGTCTAAATATTTTCTCTTTCTTCCCAGTGTTGTTCAGCTTTCTCGGTCTGTCCACACATCCCCACAAAGCCTGGCACCAGTACCCCCTCTTCCGGAGAAAGGAGGGAAAGTTCGCCATGGAATCTTTCCTGAAGAGCTCTTCACCCTGCTGTACCCAAAGACAGGTGTCACAGGTAATGTTTGCAGTTCAGGTTCTTGAACTTTTTTTTTTTTTTTTTTTGGGAGGGGGGGTTGTGGAGATTTAATCTGTTGTAGCTCTGCATTAGGATTATATGTTGTCTACAAAAGACTAATCTTTAATACCCCATCACTATCACCGGTCAGTTTTTTTTCATCCTAAATTGGTTATTGCATTGTTTTAATGTAGGATATTTACAAATATTCCCTGTCAGTGCACTGTAAACCGTAATACATAAACAGAAAAACACCTGAAGTATCTGTTCCAAACAAGAAATGTTTCAGCTTAAGTTTTCATCCACTTTCCCTGGTGAGGGTCACAGTGGTAACAAGCTGGGAAGCCCAGCCAGATTTCTCTATCCCTGATCAATGATTCCAACTCGAGTGTCCTTAGAGATTGCCTGCTGTCAGCTGTGAGAGATAATCCTTCCAGAGGGTTTTAGGTATGCTGTATATCCAGATGAATGGCCCTGGAAGAGCTCCATCAGCTGCTATCCAGTTGGCATCTTTATCCAAAGGAGAAGTGAACTCATCACCTTATTATGGAGAGTAAGCGCAAAAAGCTCTGTGTAAAAATCTGATTTCTGCAACTTGTACCCACATTACTATTTCTGTCATTTGCCCAAGTTTCCTGACTATAGGTGAGGATAGGAAAGTAGACCAACTGGAAAGACTATAAATCTTATCTTATATATCAATGTAAAGCTGCTTTGTGACAATGTCAATTGTAAATAAGCGCTATACAAATACAATTGAATTAAATCTGCAGCTCCAGACCCAATCTGTCATGCACCTTTTCCATTGTTTGTGAAAGTCCTAAGGTGTTGAATTTGTATACCAGGGACAGGTACTCTCACTTGAGATCGTCCCACTCCTTCATATGTATGCTATAGCCTCCTACCTAATGGTGCCGATTGTCATCCCAGCCACTTCACATTCAGCAGCAAGACACTTGTATGTGTCAAAGGGCCCTCCCCTCCCGGACCACGTTCCAACTGTAACTATCCTGGAGATGAATACCACACAGAGGAAACCAATGCTAATGCTGAATGGCTTGGACTTTTTGATGGCTTCAAGTTATATACTTAACTACTCATGTTTCACTAGTTCTCTGATAGTTTTTATCTAATTATTTCCTAATGTCAGTGACTTTAGAGCTTTAAAATGTATTGAAAATGCATATGAGCAGCCCCATATTAATGATGCACTATTCATTTCTAGGCCCATACATGCTCGGTACTGGTCTGCTCTTGTACTTGCTGTCTAAGGAGATCTACGTCATTAACCATGAGACCTTTGCCGCTGCTTCCATTGGCGCAGTATTTATTTATGCTGTAAAAAAATTTGGTCCCCAGGTGGGAGCATTTGCAGACAAATTGAATGAGGTGAGTTTCATTATGATGTCTTCCTGCCTTAATAAATATAAAATAAGGATTGTCTTTTTTCCCCCCTTTATAAATTTGATATAACTAACATTTCTAAACAAATAGATTAAATCAGTTACACTCATTTTGTCTAAGGCGTAAATATGGGATTAAATTAAAACCATTTACAGATAGGGGTTTTCAGATCTCGGATATAAATGTTAATGTTTTCATTTGTATAATAAGTCACAAAAGTCAAAAATGTAAAATTAAGTTTTAAAAAGTGAGGAATTGTGTTCTCACCATACAGGAAAAAGTGGCAAAGGCCCAGGAGGTGAAAGATATTGCCATGACCAGCCTGGCTGAAGCTATTGAGAACGAGAAGAAGGAGCAGTGGAGAGTGGAGGGAAGGAACATGCTCTTTGATGCCAAGAGGGTGAGAAAGTGACAACTCTATATCTTTCCTGTTAAAAAAAACCCAGAAACCTTTTTAACAGTCCCCTCCATTATTGGTACCCTGGTTAAAGATGAGTAAAAAGGATGATGGAAAAATTTAGCTTTTGGTAATTCATTTTAAGGTTGTTTTTTCTCCAATGGCTCTGGGGCCAGTGTTAGTTTGTCGAACCATTAGCTGCTTTTTCACCAACAGTTTTAGGGATTAATGGGGGCTCACCATTCCAGGGCCTTTTTTAAATTTGCGTTTGTACCATCAGTAGGAACAGTGTTTTATAGAAGTATTTTTTAGGCCGTAGCTATATTTGCTGTTTAACTAGGCATTTGCGTAGACAGCCTGCTGCGTCATAAACGTAGATGTTCATAACTTTGGGGGGCCTAGTGGTTAAGCATTGGACTATAGGCCAGAAGGTCCAGGGTTCAAATCCCACCTCTGCCACAGTTGGGTCCCTGAGCAAGGCCCTTAACCCACAATTGCTTGGGTAGTAAGACTGCATTAATTGTAGGTTTCTCTGGATGAGGGCATCTGCTAAATGACATAAATGTAAATGTGCTTTGGGACTGGAGCCTAGCAGTTAAGGTACTGTACTCTGGACCTGATGGTCCAGGGTTCAAATCCTTCCCTTGCCAAAAAAGCTGCCACGGTTGAGTCCTTAAGCAAGGCCATTGACCCACGATTAAATTATATTATAAAACTGTATAAATTGTAAGTCCCTCTGGATAAGGCCGTCTGCTAAATGCTGTGAATGTGAATAATAAATTATGACATCTTTTGAAGACAGTCACATGCCACTGCCTTATTGTGTGGAACATAAGTGTCAGACCAGTGATTGACAAAGTTGTTTGGGTAACATATTCCATCAACACTGACCCACTCCATTTTTTCAGCACTGTTTTACAGTGCATGTATGTAACAGTCTTGGACTTTGTTAAATCTTGCATGTTTCCAAGTCAAGTACTCAAAGCTAACATGTCTCTTGCCAGCTGTTTTGACATTCATAGTTTGACGCATCTTGTTGATTTGAGTAATTGTGCATTTGGTCAGAACTTCCCTTACAAAAATTTCTGCTATTTCTGTTGCTGCCCATCATTTATGCATGTGTCACATCTTCTGCCTTCATCTTGTTAATTGTTGAGGATGTGCACACCACTCGACCTTTGCCTCTAGGATCTGTAAACCCTGACCTTTACTGTTGGTCCTATTTAAATATTCGTGTCGAGGTAAACGAAAATTAGGGGTGCGTGTGTGTGTGCGTGCACACCTACCTATATTATTTATTTTACATTTTTAAATAATCAATTCCTGAAGCGGGATTTAATTTTTTTTCCCCTTCAGGCTAAATTTGCTTCAGGTGGCTTGGTGGGTAGCACTGTCACCTCACCGCGAGAAGCTCCTGGGTTCAGTCCCTGCTATAGTAGTCTGGGTCCTTTCTATCTGGGCAACAGCTTTCCCACAAACATGTCCAACAAGCGGATAAGAACCTGAATTAATTCATGAATAAATGTACTTTAATTAAAGGTTGGATTTGTTTTTGTTGACGCTAATAAATCAGGTGTATTTCTTAAACTTAAATTATATTTTCAGTCACAATAATAAGAGGGAATTATATGTGCACGGAGTTGTTCAGGGGAATATATCTGTTAAATGTCAACTGTTGCTAGGTTAACTTTGTGCTGCACTGTCTGTCTTTTCACTGCTATAGGCGCTACTCCCGTGAATAATGCAAGTCACATGCACTCTTACTTCCCAGTTTCACAGTCAAGCCATTTTTACTCATGCAGCAAGCATGATTACACGTGATAAATGTGTAGATTTAATATTTTATAGATTCTTAGTTTATCCTGTTTATGTCCCAAGAATCACTCAAGTATCATTGCTAGTGTAGTACTTTGATTCATTTTATGTCCAGCTCCTTGTGTCCTCAATGCAAAAGTTCTTATAGGAAGAGACTGTTTAGTGCAGCATTGATAAAAAGTGTTCATATTGATGGATAATATGAAATGAAATGTCAACTTTTTTAAGGGGTTCACCACTTCTTCCTTTAAAAAAAATCAAAAATACAATATCTCTGTTTATTTTAAAATAAATGAAACTATCAGCTGACAGCTGTTTTATACTATTATTTACATTAAGATTGTGCCATGTAAAAGAGTAATTTGATTAGCAGATATTGTTTATGGGTCAGTTGAAAGATCTACAAAAGTGTTACATTCATTAGTTTTCAGTCCTGTTTACCCTGTATTTTGAACAGAAGTTAAAAGTTGTATAGTTATCAGTAGTAGTCAGTGATAGATGACAATAAATCAATGGTGTTTTAGCTGATTCAATTGCTGTGTTCTAATTCTGATCTCCTTTGGTAACAGAACAACGTAGCCATGCTGCTGGAGACCAATTACAGGGAGCGTTTGCATATGGTGACCAACGAGGTGAAGAAGAGACTTGATTATCAGGTGGAACTTCAGAGCCTGCAGCGGCGTATGGAGCAGGAGCACATGGTCAACTGGGTGGAACAGAATGTCATTAAAAGCATCACGCCACAGCAGGTACACAAGCCAACAGGCTCTCTTTTGGCATTGTATGATTTTTGAAGAGTCGTTATGAAACAAACTTATTTTTTCTTATTATTATACCCACCAAAGGCCAGGGGTAATAGTTTACAATTCTGCTTTTAGCCATTAAAACACAGTTAATTAACTACATTACTATCAACTTGTACACTAGAACTTATCCAGTGTGATCTATCATGTTCTCTTGACGGGCTCCACTTGAACAAAATCAAGAAAGTGGTGGGCATGTTCACCTCCTGCTGGTTTTGCTCTTGTCAAAACAATTTTTCGTATTTCCTGACCTTTGATAAAAGCGTAAATTCTCCCGGGGATCCCAAAAATCCTCCCATATCTTTCTGACCCGCTTTGCAGTGGCTAATTGGCGACTTTGTGGATTCTTTCTTATTCGCTCACCCGTTCTTTGGTCTGATTAAGCGGAAATTTGGTCTAAATAAGCGACTAACAATACATGTATATCATAGCATTTGTTTTGGAATTTTAGGATTTGGTCCGAATAAGCAACTGGTCCCATTAACCGGTGGTCTAATTAACTGTATTTGACTGTATCCTGTTATTTTTCTGGACAGTAGGAATGTGCAATATGCCATTGCTAATACTGTGTGTGTGTGTGTGTGTGTGTGTGTGTGTGTTTATTTTTATATATATAGTTATTATTTTAATTTATTTATTTTTCTTTTATTTATTTATTTTTTCTAAACATGACCTAAGAGTTCACAGAATTGAACTGGCTTAAAAGAATGACATTACATAAATCATCAATAAATTCATCAGCTGTGTTCATGAATGTTTCATACATTTCTTAAATTAAAATCAAGTACTTCTTTTTTCTAACATCACTCTGTCACACCTAAGTTTTTATGCTGGGTTGTTTGTTTTTGAAAATACTTGTCCCATGCTACAGAACTATCTTCTTATATGGCATGTGCATTGTCTGACTGGCAAGCTCTTATCTGGAGATTTCAAGACGATTGTCTGTCTCTTTATCCACAAAGAACACTGAACAGAGTTTGATAATGCTTGATAATATCTTGTATATCTCAGTTTCATTTTTAAGTTTCTTTACTGTGAATATTTTAAACCACCCTCCTGATTAGATACCAATCATTGTTCTTGGTTTCAATTTGTTACATTTCTGTGTTCAACAGAAACAGTCTCTATTTTGGCTATTTTTGGCATATGCCACATGGATTGGTGATTTCAAAAAGGCTTTGACAGTTTGAACAGCTGCAAAATTTAAGTTAAAATAACGGAATTTGTCTCTTTACTTTCATTTAGTATTGTCCACCAACACAAGCACATCACCTGACCATACACACATTCAAACCCCCTTTTTAAAGAAAGGTTTCTCAACCACCTCGGGTACTCATCAAATTTGGGTCTTGACACATCTTAACTAGACCATTTTGTCGTTCTTCATCGTTTGCTTGGTAGTTGGTGCACTTAAACTTGTGTAAGTCAAGCAATGTAACTTTTTAGTCGAAACATGATTCACGACGTCTTTCAGGCTGAGCAATTATCTTAAGTAAACTGGTGCCTTGAGCTCACCAAGTGTTTTGCCTTTACTTTTCACTTTCAATCCATTCAACACTTTAACACAAAGCTTTTTTATAATAATGATTTTGTTACATTAACTGTGGGTTAATGTAAGGGTTGATATGTAATGGGTTCCTATGAAACAGTATAGATTGTTAAACTCACTTGCTGATGATGCGTTTAACTTGTGCAAGTTTTGTCACAACATATCCCCATTGTAAATCATGGAGAAACTGTACAATACAGCTCCATTAGTGCATATAATGCTTACACAGCATGGACTTTCTAAAACTCTGGAATGGATTAATTCAATTTAAATTATTCTTTTTGCTCTGTATTAGTCGCTTTCAAAACTCTGTTACTCTTAGCCTTCTGGAACAAATTAATATTTAATCTTCTTATCGAAAAGATTATTTAAATGACTAATTGTAACACAACTACTTTGTAATTTATATCATTTTAGGCTTTTTTTTACATTAACACAAAGCAGGAATCTGCTCATGTTAGAAACTGGCATTACTAAAGTTTCTGTAGGTTACGTCAAATCTTGTGCAGTTAAAATTTTTTTATAAATTTGTCATTGCTATATATGATGGTAAGACCATCTCTGCCAAAACCATCTCCGTTTTACTAAATACCTAATTATAATGGTGTTACTAAACATGGGACATGGCTGTACAAACTTGCAGGCTCTGCGCATTTACAAAAAAATGGTTATTGCCACTTCTATAAAGACTCCCACTTTGTACGAAGTTGACTAAAATAGACTTTTTAAAATGTGCTATTTTTATGCCTGTTACTGAAGTGAGGGGTGAGCACCAAGGACTTTATTCATAAATCTGTAGCGATTACCCTATCTTTGTACTTTGAGCAGAAGCAAAATCTGACTTCACATGTTCTAAATGCAGTCATTATTTATACCAGCAGATGGTGCCACGGTATCATCACTTATGTATACATATATGGCATCTCTGGCATGAGTCACCCTGAAAACTTAGAATACCATTTGCCTGTTGAGATGAAGTGAAAAGCCTCAGTACTAAATTGCAGCTTATCCTGTTGATAGTATTGACATCAGTTGCACCTGTGTATTAACGTTTTCTGTCTCCCTTGTTGTTTAGGAGAAGGAAAGTATTGCCAAGTGCATTTCCGATCTGAAAGTGTTGGCTAAGAACACTCAGGCCAGAGCCACAGTGTAAGTCCTCGACGAAGGAGCCTCTCTGACATCCATAATGGAGCCATGCCTATCCTTACAGTAACCTGTCCTTCCGAGCATGATGTGACCATGTCAAGTGTACATACACCCATTAAAAATGTTTATTGACTAAATACTTCCTGTGTATTCATTTGACTTGTGTAGTCTTCACTTGCAGTCTTTAATTCTGTTTATAGCGTTTATATGGATTATGATTTCTGTCTTATCTGGCAGCTTTGTCATTCAGTGTCATGACAACATGGTTATTCTTCACATCATAAGTCAGTATGGTCATAAATTCTATTGCAAGTTAATTTCTCAGGTTGGTTTACCTGTATGGAATTTGTGAGTAATGTGGTTTAGTACTGGTTGTTCCTAACCTTTGTACTGGGATATAAGGCTAGATTTTCTACTCCCGAGGACCATAATGGCTCATATAAAAGCCACCTGCACTCACTTCCTGTCTTTTGAGTTGTTACAGTGGCAGTACAAAGTACAACTTTGTACCAAGGTTTTTACTAAGCAGGGATGTGGCTCATTTGCTCAGTTTATACATAATGGATATGTAGATGGTGGCTTCCAGTGTTAAGATGGATCAATAAGCTGGAAATTACAGACCTTTAAAGGTAATGTCTGATTATTTAAGAAATAAGGGTTTTAGAAAAGTTTTGATATGGTTCTAGTGTGAAACACGTGAAACGTAAAGAGAGTTCAATGATGAATTTTCTATTGTGCTGTTTGTATTTTCACTAAAAAATACTGAGTACAAGTTGGATTACAAAAGGATGATAAACTGTTTATTTCCTGACAATATTAACAAAAACAATGAATAACATAATGAGAGGACTGAACATGCTGCATTATACTGAAAACATTTGACAGAAGTTTACATGGTAACAATTGTTCAGATGTTCATACCCCTTAAGTCAAATGAGGATCTAAATTTAGGGTGGATGTTCTAATGTTTTTTTAAATGTATTGAGTGGCATGTCCTTTAAAGGTTAGCCTCAAATGTTAAGCATAAGCGGAAGAACCACCTAAATTAGGTGAAGTACAGATGCTATTTCAGATATTACAAAATTCATGTATTTTGATATTGTATGTACTTGTACTGCTCACAAAATTTTGGGAATATTTCATTTGGAAATGTCCATTAATTTTTGTGAGCAGTATATATGCTGCTGTAACGATATGCAAGTACACAGAGTTTAAATGAAGATACTCAAGGAGTAATGTATAAGATTTACTGCTTTTACATCTTACAAAGTTCAACAAAACCAAGCCATTTATTAATAGCTAATACCATTTTCAGTGCTTAGTTTTTTTTTACATTAAAATATTAATTTCATTACTGACCTGAAAATATAGATTACTATCATGTTTGGTATTTATAAACTGTTGGTATTTATAATGAGTTAAATATACTGCTCACAAATTAGGGGATACTTTAAAATGAATTATCCCATAATAAAACATCCCATAATTTTTGGGAGTAGTGTAAAAGGATCCCACTTTGCAATAAAGATTGGATCATGGTGTAAGGCTTGTTTTTTACTAAATAAAGACATGCCAAACCAGGAAAAAGTGTTGGTCCCTCATCATTCAGTCTGGTTGTATATATCTAAAGCATTTTCCTCTCTTTCTAATGGTTGTGCTACATGTTGCTACCAGAGTTACCCTGTTTATATCTTTATATTTTTTGGCACAGGTGTCCAACTTTTTTTTTTTATTGTGTGACATCACGAGGAAACAATGTACAGCAGTCCAGTTTTCCAGAACAGGTACTCACACACTATTAGGGTTATGCATTTGGGTGTGTTCAACCTTTGTCATTTTTACTCCCACTGTACACAAATGAATGGCCTAAGAATGGTGGATTTACTGATCAGCCTTTATTTATTTATTAATAATATTGGGAGTTAATGGCTTGCTTAGATTAAAAGCCTACATATAGACACATGTACACTCGTTGACAAAAAGGGTTAGCAACAATGCTCAGTTAGGCTGTGGGGTTTAAACGATGCTCAGTTGATATTAAGGGGGTCCCAAAATGTAGCACCCCCCCAAAGCACCTAGATAGAAATGCCAAATTGCTACAAGACTTGGTTTACACTTAGGTCGCAGGTAGATATACATGATCATAGGTGTGATCCCATTAAAAGTGCTAGACATGCCAATTTTGTCATGAAAAAAAAACACAATGAATGTTTTTTAATGTGTTAATACATTTCCATTTTTAATAACATTTTTTGGGCCTTTCCTGTATTTTTCCATTTATTTATGTATTGTTGTATTTATTTTTACTTTATTTATTTGTTTATTTTCATTTTTCTACATTAATTACAATGCTTATTTATTAGAAGCATCCCAGCTGGTCTCATGACTACTTGATTACTTTTTTGTTGCATGCCTGAAATGTAGGAATGGATGTTTATTAACAAATGAAATGAAATTGTCCGTGAAATACTTTGGATTAATACTGTAGTAAAAGTACTAGAAATAAAAGTAAATGTAAACACTTGGCTTTTAATGGGGATTTTTGTTTGTTTGTTTTCTAATTTTAATTTGGGGTTGTATATCTGTAAGCTGGAGCAAGATGGTAGACTGAGCCACTGTGTCACTGTGACTGAACAATATATGGTAAACTGATGTATAAAAATGGCCAGTGAATGTAGAAACAAGGGTGTATACCTACAAATTGTAATTAGTAAGTGTATATAGAAAATCATCATTAACCTTTGACACATTGTGTCTTGAAAGTAAATAAGTGACCCTGCCATACAGGTGCGTTTGTGTGATTGTTGTCACATATAAACACTGACCAATCTCAGTCATAAGCCTCTTCTGTGACACAGAGTGTCTCATTTGTGCTTCTGGTGCCATGTGGCAAACAAGTCTCATGACACCAAGATTATATTATGTAACTATATAATATTTGACTAAACCAGTAGCACAGCACTCCTTCTAAAATGTACCCTTACTACTGAGATGCATGATGTTTTTGATTCACTAGGAAATTGGTTAGGACTGAAGAAACATACATGCAATATCTTGACAAAAATCTGTAAGATACCTGGGAAGATAGAAAAAGCAATTGATTTCAGGTTGTAATTCAAAAGGCTACATTTGGGTTTATATAATTGAGTTTGCATATGGAGCATTTAGTGTTTTGGTTATAGTCACAACACAGGGACTTTTCTAAATGGAAACACACAATGTAAATTGTGATGCATACAGTTTTTAAATATTTTCCAAAAATATATAGAATTACTGGTTCATTTCATATGTATATAATAAATTATAAAACTTTTAAATTACAATATTGAAGTTTATTCTCTGTAAACTCATGTTAACCTGGTTTAATTTTGAAAATCAACAATGTGCAATATGATCACTTTTTGTTAAGCGAATAAGTGACATAGTACATAGTACAAGTACATTGAAAATCTGTATAATACAGTACCCATAATGCAGAATGGATTTTTCCAGTCCAAAAAGTTAATATACAGCTCTAAAGAATAGGAAATATTGTTTATGATTATTGATATAATAAAAATGTTTTGTTTTACTGTTAACTCCTGTCAGGGAAAGATTTGGGACATTTCTGGAGAAATCATTTAAATTTATTATTATTATTACATTTTGGCTTGTTTTTAAATTTTAATATTGTATATTTAATTATGTTTGTTTGTTTAGTTATTTATTTGTTTAAGTTTTTCTTATTTTTCTCCATAACTTTTGTGATTAATTTACATTTATATTTAATATTTCACATTATTTAAATGTATTGTTAATGTTATTATTAATTATTGTATAAACCATACTTGTTACATTGTATTTCCCTTCTTACAACAAACCCCTTGTTCAGAGGGAATAACTTACTATTGTAGTATTGTAACATAAGAAGGTATCCCAGCAGATGCCACAAAGTCTGTTTAGTAACAGAATGACTTTTGGACATTTATACTGTAGTTCTTTTCAGTTCTTTGTCAGTAAAGAAAAAACAGTTAAAAACTAAACGTTTAGGGAGGTTTAGAATTACTTTTAAGGGTGCATATGTGTGGTCTGATAAGGCTAAGTAAATGATAACTAGAATAAAGTCATGCAATACACATGCTCAAGAAACTCAGTGCATTACACACACAAACATGTTTTAAGTAAGTGAAGCTTATTTTAAACTGCTTAATAAAAACAAATTACATGTTTTAAGGGTTATGAAGGCTAAGATGCACAGTTCACAGTTACCTGCTTCTGCTGTGTGTATATTGCAGAGGTTTCTTCTCAGAACCACCTCTTCAAAAGTCGGATATGTCTCGACCCAGTGGAAAATCCATCTACAGTGAGTAAAAATGTTGACTCTCAAGGTTTTTATGAATTAATATGTCTGTTTCATGTCTCTAAATTGTTTTCTGTTACAACATAGTGCAGAGGAAGGAGTATACAGAATCCATAAACACAAATGCAGATACATTTATGTACAGAGTGGAGGTAAGATTATGATTAGTCATTAAAATATATCATTTGCCATTTGTACAGCCCACATAGCAAATCTTGCAATTAAAAGTGAAATTGGTATGAAGAAGCTAAAAGAAAGTTCTATTTACATACAAAATGCAATGTACAGTGGTACCTCAATTTTCTTAATTCATTCCAGAAGTCTTAGGATACTGTGATTAATAATAAGTAAGTTAATGTTTAAAACAATTAACCTTTAGTTGGCCAAATCATCAAAAATATAAAAAATATCTAGTCATTTATTAAGTAATGGATTGAAGGTGCAAAGTAAAAACATGCACTCTATTGATGAACTCTGGGCACTAGCATAGCTGCTAAGCTAACTGCAGTCTGTGTTCTGCAGCATTCGGTTCATGCTCTGTTGTGAACCTGAATCACTTTGACACTTGAATCATAAATTCTGAGTTAAGTTTCAATTGAATCAAGTCCGTTGCATGATAAAAGTTTAAGCAATTGTTTCTCACTAAACAAAAGATAACAAATTGGACAATTTCTTGTCAAAATGTGGAAACCAAATCCGATGAGTTTTGAGGTGGTTGAGAACAAAAGGTACATATACTAATTCAGGAAATAAAGCTTAATTTTTGTCCACCTGAATTTTAATATGCCAAGTACTTTTCTATTCTTTTTTTGACTTGTACCACTGTTGTATTCTTGATTATGCTTGACTAATGTGTTTACACCTCTATAACACCTCTATAGCAACAGCTGGGATATACACATTATTTAACGTAGCTTAACATGTTTACCCATAATATGATTTACCAGAAAAGAACTTTTTTTAAATATATTTACCAGAGGTGTGTTGGCGATTTAGAACCTTGGAATATGTTGATGGGCCTTTAAGTTTTACAGAATGGAATTAGAAAGTTGGTAAGGGTTTGACTGTTTATAGCTGCTATAATATAAATGATAGGATAACTGAACCTGCTGTGTTTCAGATGCACACCCTGACATTAGTGAGTGTATATAGAGTCCTTACACTAAGTTGTAAATCTGAAGCACTTAAAGCAACTGTATCCTCTCAGAAGTGTTTATATATATATATATATATATATATATATATATATAAACATATGTTTATATATATATATACACACACACACACACACACACGCACACATATCAATGTAATGATGACAATTAGTCATCATTACGTAAAGCAGGATGTGACTTAATGGCGACATAACTATCTAAGCTCCATAATTCTAAAGCAATTAACTTTATATCCCCAATTAGGTTGCCACCTATGTTGAAAAAAATACTCCACAAATAAGTTGTTAGCGTTTAAGTCTTTTAAGTAGTTGTGCCAAAAGATAAAAGAGGAACAAAAGTTTTAAGTGATTAAAATAACTGCCATATTTTGTGAAATTACCTATTTCTAAAGGATTCTGATTTAAAACTGTTTGTGTTTAAAAGAATACTACTGTTCTTTTTCAGCACCTGTTCACTTGTGAGTTGAGCGGGAAGGGGGTAAGCAGTGTTGAGGACTGCGTGGAAAGGTTGAAGAATCTGGAAAGCAGAGGGAAGGTGTGGGGTCAGGATGTAATCCTACAGGTGCAGAGAGGCAATTTACAGATGTGTGACATCGAAACTAAGGTTAGGAGCATCTTGATGCAGTAACTGTATTTTGCTACATTTTGCTAATTACTTAACTCACATCGCATCGCATTGCACTGGAAAAACCAAAGAAAAGCATTGAATGTGAAATTATAATATTTAAAAGGTGCTTTATTCTTGTATTATAATATACAAAAGATATATTTGCAGCTCAAAATAGCTTAGTTTTTGGAGTTAAAATGTATTTTATGAAGATTACATTGGTGTGAAAGTAAGTTTCTGAATAGAAAACCAAAGGGACATATACAGTAGCTGTAATTATTTTATTGAGCTGAAGAAAAGAATGCTTGCTGCTTAGCTGCACAGTTTAAGTTTAAGGGTCTTACTTAAGTGCAGAACAGTGTGAGGTTAGCAGATCAGGGATCCAAACATCTCCATCTCATCCTAGTGCTAACCAACTATATACAGTGCATCCGGAAAGTATTCACAGCGCTTCACTTTTTCCACATTTTGTTACGTTACAGCCTTATTTCAAAT
>JAVSBV010034487.1:0-11507 GCA_033117975.1 Parotocinclus spilosoma | reverse complement strand
TATATATATATATTTATTACAGTTTTGTACGTTTGGAAACTATACTGTTCACTAAAAATTAGGGGATATTTAATTGGGTGGGGGGTCATATCATTTAGAATTATCCCTCAATTTATGTGAGCAGTATATTTTCATTGTTTTTGTTTTATTGTAAATAAGAAAGGTGAAATTTTACAGCCACTATGAAAAAGTGACATGTTGAATGGATATGTGTAAAGTAAAAGTGTGAATAAAAAGGGATAGCACAATTACGATTAATAGTTATTTAACAAAAACAATATGTAGTTGCTGGTTGCTATGTCAGATAAAGAGAATAAAACATTCTGATATGTAAAATATTGCAACATTGTTTAACGACACACTCTTCCATACAGTTATATAACTCCTATATAAACATTCATAATTTCTCAAATTTATTCATTTTCTTATCTGCTTGGTCCCAGTCATGGTCACGTTAAAGATAGTGCCTAGACGGTGGCATTAAAAAACTCTAGACAGGGTGCCGATCCATCATAAGGCACATACATTTACACACTCATACACACACTAAGGGTAAAAAAGTTTGGAAAAAGCAATTAGCCTAACATGCAAGTGTTTGGAATGTGCAAGGAAACTGGAGTATCCAGAAAAAAACTAAACAGACATGGGGAGAACATGTAGACTCCACACAGGGGATCTCCACAACTGCTGGGATCTTGAAGCTGTGAGTTGGCAGTGCTAAACACTACACTACCATGCTGCCCCACCTACAGCTGTGCTCATAAGTTTACATACCCTGATACCCTGGCAGAATTTGTTCTTACCGTTTTTAAAAAATTATGAAAAAAACTGTTATTTTACTTATGGTTAGTGGTTTGGTGAAGCCATTTAAAAGCAAACAATTCTATTTGCCCTTTTTAAATCATAATGACAACAGAAACTACCCAAATCACCCTAAACAAAAGTTTACATACCCGGAAAGTGTTGGCATTATATACACACAGATTGAGCCACGCAGGTTTAAATGGCTACTAAAAATAACTATCCTTACCTGTGATCTATTTGCTTGTAATTAGTGTGTGTGTATAAAAAGTTATTACGTTTATGGGCTCCTGACAGACCCCTGCATGTTTCATCCAGTGTGGCCACTGGAGTTGTTGGATTACGAGCCATGGGAAAAGCCAAAAAATTATCAAAGGAGAAGATCTTATGAAAGAACTTCATAAAACAGGAAAAGGGATATAAAAATATATCCAAGGAATTAAGGATGCCAACTAACAGTGTTCAAACTCCAATTAGGAAGTGGAAAATTTGGGATTCTGTTAAAAGGTCAGGTAGACCAACAAAAATTTCAGCAACAACTGCCAGAAAAATTGTTCGGGATGCAAAGAAAAACCCACAAACAACGTCAGCTGACATACAGAACTCTCTGAAAAGAAGTGGTGTGGTTGTTTCAAGATGCACAATAAAGAGGCACGTGAAGAAAAATGGGTTGCATGCTGGAGTCGCCAGAAGAAAGCAATTACTACGCCAATGCACAGACATTTTAACATTTCTTGAACAAAATTATTTAGAGTGATGAGACCAAAATTTGGAGATAAGTCAGTCTATGGTGAAATTTACACCATCTCTACTGTGAAACACGAAGGTGGGTCAGTGAAGTTTTGGGGAAGTGTGAGCTTCACAGGCACAGGAAACTTGGTCAAAATGGATGGTAATATGAATGCAGCTTTTTATTAGAAATTTGCACTCATCAGTCCGGAAGCTGCGCATGGGACACACTTGGATGTTCCAACATGAAAACGATCCAAAGCACAAAGCCAAATCAACCAAAAGGGAAGGTTCTGGAGTGGCCATCTCAGTCCCCTGACCTCGTTATCATTGATCCACTTTGGGGAGATCTCAAACATGCAGTTTATGCAAGACGGCCCAAGAATTTACAATAACTGGAGGCATTTTGCCAATAAGAATGGGCAGCTTTACCATCTGAGAAAATTAAGGGCATCATCCACAACTACCACAAAAGACTTCAAGCTATCATTTATGTTAAATGAGGCAATACACTGTATTAACTAAGCGAATCTAAACTTTTGATCAGGGTGATAGTTGGATAGTTTCTGGTGCCATTCTGATTCAAAATGGCAAACACAATTGTTCAATAATAAATGGCTTATTAATAAATGGCAAATTCTGCCACAGTATGTGAACTGATGAGCCCAACTATATATAAACATGTATATACTGCTCACAAAAAATAAGGGGTACCCCAAAATAAAATATCCAATCATTTCGTGAGCAGTGTGGTATAATATATGTTTATAGAGTATATGTAAAAATACAATATTTTTCAAATTAGTTATTAGGTCTTGTGAAGAAAATATAAATATAATGCACGTATCAGCACGTGTGTCCTTAAAACCTGTGTGTGTTACTGTGCCGTAAAATCGTGTATGAAGGCGCAATAGCATTGAGGTATTGTCGAGAGTTTGTCTTGCCAGTGCTGTGTGCCTGCTGAAGATTCTTGAGCTTGTTCTCATAATGGCGGCTGGTTTTACGCACTTTGCGCAGTGAACGCTTCAGCCTCCTGACTCGATCTTTCAGCTGCTGGTTCTTCTTCTCCAGTTCGGACACACGTTCCTGCAGACTGACCACACGTTCCTCTTCCTGAAACAGCACTTGCTGCATCGATGAGCACAGCAACTGGGACAGACAGACAAAGAAAAGATATGACGAGAGTTGCTTATGGTGAAATGGAATGCTTACATAAATGGAGAGTATTAGTTCAGTAATTAAGGCTCTGGACTACTAAACAGTAGACTGTGAGATTAAATCCAGGCTCCACCCCTTAGCAAGTGCCTAAACGATTTGGCTCAATTGTAAGCCACTGTATAAAAAAGGCACTTCATAAAGGTGTTATATCACACCCAGTTTCCACAGGTAAACACGTTTTCCCGGGGTCTTAATAAAAATGTTGTGACATGCTTTAGTCAAAATACCAAAAGGATCCAGCCCCACAACACTTTTCTCATCCTGTCTAAATAGTCTGTTTGAAAGTGATTTGTTTGAGCACGTCAAGAAGATGTGCACAAAGAGAAGCAAGTTGCTACATAGGCTCTACCATCCTACATGGCTCCATTCTGACCCTTTTCTCCATCCAAATATGGCTACTTCATTACAGCTGGCTGTGCTTCCCCTATAAATATCTGTCGGTTTCCTCCTTTTTATGTGTTTTTTTTTTTTTTCGTATTTTACCCTGTCTTGCGTTGTGTATTCTGTTCTTAGCTTCTTGTATTGTGTTTACATTTTGAAGTGTTGTGTTGCTTATCTAAACTTCTAGTCCTGAGCTTGTGTCCCTGTATTGTCCACTTGCCCCATATCTCTGTGTATTCTCTGTCTGTTTGTATTAGCCTAACCTGTTCACACTGTCTGTTCACATTGTGTCATTTAATAAATTGCCCACACTTACGTCTGTCTCTGTTCTCATCACTGTTGACAAGTGTGGCAGAGTGACTGTTCCTTTAAATGATAATCAACCACCGCTTACCCTACCCCCACCAGTGATTCAGTGCAAGTCACACACACCTTGTGATTAAAATCAACTGTAAGAACACTGGATATTGGGCTGAACCACAGAAATATGGACTCAATAGGGGAATCACTATGAATCTGAACATAGCTTATTATACTCAAGCAGTAAGATTAAGCAAACTATTAGTCTAGTAGTGCCCAAAACACAAACTAAACCACCAAAAATCCAATAAAATAGGATAAAAATTACACAAAAACAGGCAATAGAACCAGGAAAACTAAATGTCCAAAAACTTTCTGAAAACCAGTCCAGCAAAAACACAGGAGAAAACAGGGAAAAGGCCAGACGCCATTATAACTTCAAAACTCACTGTGTGATGGTCCATCTCAGATGCCTCTGATTTCAGCGAAGATGCTTTAATGAATTCAGATGATCATAAAAGCTAGATGGTGAGCTAATTGTATTGGGAGTCATGAAACAGACTTTGGATAAAGATGGTGAGTGTTCCAATTACCTGTGTACCAAATTTTTTGGCACCATCAGGGTCGACAAACATAGCCTTAGATAACTCATAATCTTGGAGCAAGATTAAGAGCATAGAACATAGATGTCAATTCAAATGGAACACAAACATGATGGCAGACTACTGCTGGTGTTTACAGCATAACAACCCTGAACTATTCCAGAGAACATGTCTCCCTGACAATTAAAATATACACAAATACAGCTCTCTTGGTTAGACAAAACATTTTTTGCACGAAACGAAGCATATGTGCTACTGCTACAGAATTTCTTATTACCCTTGATATTCAACTTTAAAATCTTTATTAAACATTTGTCATTTGTGAAAAATTATGTATTGCATATTTTTTACTTCATATTTTGAATCAGCACCTTTCATTTTGGTAAAATCTGCATAAAATGATGGGAAGTTAAATCTCACCACCCAAATATTCTTCAAACTGGAATTTAATTAAGCACCTAATTGAAAAAAAATAAGTAATAAATAACAAAATACGAATTCCATTACACATTTTATTTTAGTGTCTTCCACTCAATGGGCCATGAATAGTCAGTCTCTCTTTGACACCCATGTAGGAGAATCTCTGTTCATAATTGATTACTTTTTGTGAATGCTGAGTAGAAGGGACAAGTGCTCAGAGGGGACAAGAACGAGAGCGTTCAGGATAACGAAAAGATAACAGCCACCTACTGGAGAGTTGGCCTTCTGTGTAAACACAACAAACACTGCTGTCAAAACAACACTGCTATAACTCTGCCATAGAGCAGCGGATCTGGCATAACAATGTGCACAGATGCCAAATGACCAACAGACAGAGCTGGACGTCATCAACAGGCACATAGCATCAAAATAATATATGAACCCAGAACGTAGACAGCTGGTCGCAATGGTCAAATGTGCAGCAAAACACTCCTGATTGCTCATGTTTTTCTCTGAGAGTGCTCATCCAGGTTTTTTTTGTTTACTTATGTGTGTGTGTGTGTGTGTGTGGGTGTGTGTGTGTGTGTGTTGGATATTCCAGGCCATTGCACAAGCCAAGCACAGCCTGTTATGCTCAGCGATACAAGCTGTGATGAAACACTATTGACGCACCCAGGGCCATAATGACCATCACGCAGCAGGATGCTAGGACAGACGGAGAGGAAGAGAAGCAGGGAGGAGGAAAAGGGGGCCGTAAAGGCCAGAATTGGACTAGACAGGAAGCACTACATTTGAGCCAGTTCAGCTCAGTAGTTAAGATGAACTTTCATTAGTGCCAACAAATCTAACACCAAAGTCAGATCTTCTTGCTCTCTTTCATTGTTACTACAACGACATTATTCCATTATTCATGCCTAGTGTTAACATGCGAGGCAGAAGAATTATGAAATACAACTCACTCAATTGCAACTACTATCCTACAAAATATATTATGCCACCATGCTTTGTGTTTACATGTTAGATGCTTTATGAAATACGACCCACATTTGAGCAGTTGAAGCGGTTTAATCTTAAGGCCTTGCTCATGAACCCACCAGTGGCAGTGGAGCAAGGATTTGACTTACACAAAGTGAAAAAGTGTTCTGTGGTCTTACGAGACCACATTTCAAATTGTTTTTGGAAATCATGGACGTTGTGTCCTATGGGCCAAAGAGGAAAAGGACTTTCTGGATTGTTATGAGCGCAAAGTCCAAAAGCCAGCATCTCTGATGATATGGGGTGTCTTAGTGACCATGGCCTGGGTATCTTGGACATCTGTGAAGGCAACTTTAATACTGAAAGGTACATACAAGTTTTGGAGCAACATATGCTACCATCCAAGCAAGGTTTCAAAACAGTCCAGACCTGTCGCCCATTGAAAATGTTTGGCGCATTAAAAAGCGCAAAATACGACAACGGAGACCTTGGACTGTTAAGCAACTGAAGTTGAACATCAAGCAAGAATAGTAAAAAATTCCACCTACAAAGCTTTAACAATTAGTGTCCTCAGTTAACAAACACTTATTTAGTGTTGTTAAAAGGAAAGGTGATGTAACGTGATGTAAGGTGATGTTTTGAAACATGTTCCAGGCATCGACTTCAAAATGATTTAATATTTGAAAAACAATAAAGTTTATCCGTGTTAACATTAAATATCTAGTCTTTGTAGTGTATTCAATTGAATTGAAAAGAATTTACAAATCATCATATTCTCCCAATTCATCCAAATTTCATTGTAATTGAGGTTGTATTTTATACTTCTAGTAGTCTAACCTACTAGTATTCTTGAATGTTTTTGAATGTGTATTAACTTGTCATTTTAAGTCATTGATTAATAATTGTAAGAAACTGGTACACAGCACAACTTAACAAAATTGTCTTCCTCATATTGCAATAACATATTTCTACCTAGAGATGCCCAGAAACAAAACAAGTATTATATGTGGTGATTTTATTAAATAAGAAGGCTGGTCTTATTTACATTTTCTAAAGCCATTAAAATTTATTAAGATAAAATCAATATAGCTGGGATTACAGAGTGGTGAGTTTGAATATAATGTACAAACGTTGTATAGATGTGTCTCACTCTGGTGAGAGCAGAAGATTGTTAATTTTCATGATTTGTCACACACGGTGCTGCCTGAATAGTGTCTACACGCATCTGTGTGCATGTGTGTTGGATGAGCTGGTTTTGCATTGCATTATGCTGAGTGAATAAATCCCTTAGGCTATGTCAAATGAGTCTTTTCCCATAAGAAATCTGCACTGCAACATTCATTATCTCTGATTAGCCCTGCATGGTTAATTATCACCACCTTTCTATGCCCATACACACATGCACTACACAACAAATTTCAACAATATTATTCAGTGGGTACGGAAAGTATTCAGACCCCTTAAAATGTATCACTCTTTATTTCATTGCAGCCATTTCCTAAAATCAAAAAAGTTAATTTTATTTCTCATTAATGTACACTCAGCATCCCATCTTGACAGAAAAAAACAGACATAGAAGTGTTTTTAAAAAATATATTACATTTATTAAAAAAGAAAAACTGAAATATCACATGGTCATAAGTATTGAGCCCCTTTGGTCAGTATTTAGTAGGAGCACATTTTGAGCTAGTACAGCTATGAGTCTTCTTGGGGATTTGGGGATTCTCTGCCATTCTTTGCAGATCCTCTCCAGTTCTGTTAGGTTGGATGGTGAACGTTGGTAAACAGCCATTTTCAGGTCTCTTCAGAGATGCTTAATTGAGTTTAAGTCAAGGTTCTGGCTGGGCCCAACAAGAATGGTCACAGAGTTTTTCCAAAGCCACTCCTTTGTTATTTTAGTTGTGTGCTTAGGGTCATTGTTTTATTAGAAGGAAAACCTTCTGTCCAGACTGAGGTCCTGAGCACTCTGGAAGAGGTTTTTTCCAGGATATGTCTGTACTTGATTGCATTCATCTTTCCTTAAATTGCAACCAGCCGTCCTTTCCCTGCAGCTGAAAAACACCCCTATAGCATGATGCTGCCACCTCCATGTTTTACTGTTGGGATTGTATAAGGCAGGTGGTGAGCAGTGCCTGGTTTTCTCCACACACATACTGCTTAGAATTAATTCCAAAAAGTTCAATTTTTGTCTCATCAGATCTGAGAGTCTGAGTCTGGGGGTCTTTCATGTGTTTTTTGTCAAACTCTATGCAGGCTTTCAGCTCCTTCGGGACACTCTTCAATAAAGCCCCGACTGGTGGAGAGCTGCAGTGATAGTTGACTTTCTGAAACTTTCTCCCATCTACCTGCTGCATCTCTGGAGCTCAGCCACAGTAATCTTTGGGTTCTTCTTTACCTCTCTCACCAAGGCTTTTCTCGCACGATTGCTCAGTTTGGTTGGACGACCAGGTCTAGGAAGAGTTCTGGTCTTCTCAAACTTTTTCCATTTAAGCATTATGAAGGCCACTGTGCTCTTAGAAATCCTTGAGTGCTGCAGAAATTGGCCAGATCTGTGCCTTGCCACAATTCTGTCTCTGAAGGATAATCCTGAAGGATTCTCAAGAAGGATAAGAAGAAATGGATAGCTTGTGAGTTAAATACGAGTGTCACAGCAAAGGGTCTGAATACTTATGACCATGCGATATTTCACCGTGTGATTTTTCCTTTTTAATAAATTTACAAAAAATATCTACATGTCTGTTTTTCCTGTCAGGATGGATTGCTGAGTGTCCGTTAATGAGAAATAAAATGAACTTTTTTCTTTTAGCAAAGGATTGCAATAAAACAAAGAGTGAAAAATTTTAAGGGGTATGCATAATTTCTGTACCCACATTCACTGTAGTGTCTGTGCTTAGTGTACATGAGTGTGCTTGCTGTATGTGTGTATGTGAGTTGTGCGTCAGTTCAGCAGTGCCCTACTGAGTGTTACACTTTACAACAGTTGAATTTATTTTACAGCTTGTTCCATAACAAGCAGGCAGTCAGACAGCACCATCTGTTTAGAGTATTGAACACCTGTTAGCATGATCTCTTATGCCCTCAGGACAACACCTCTGACCTGGACATACCCAAACACAGAAACATATACAGACATTTTACCTTACTGCCTCTGACACTCCTTTACTGTTTACTGGGGCCGCCCATATAATGTTGCAAAGGTAAATCTGAGAATTGAACCACATCTTTAAAGTATGCTCAATTACTACCAACCAGACTTTTTACATATTGTCCCATACTACGAAAAAAAACAGGAAACTTGTTGGGTTAAAGCTCACATGGGCAACCAGCAAATCAGTGATGTTGTACTCTCGTATAGCTAGCTTTTACTGTTGCTGCATGCAGATATCATTTTTCCATCACAATTACATTGAATATGATAATATTTGCATGTTTGCACCTACCTACCCCTGTGATTGACTGTTGTCAGATTCCAGCTCTGTTCTGAGCCTCATGTATTCCACACAACACTTAGTGCCTAGCTAGAAAAGTGGCATTACTACAGTACTGCTATAAAATCATTTGTCAGAGAGCTATAGCGTGTCTACACAAATTCAACCTTTATTGTGTATAGTGGGATCATCAACCCAAGTAACACATCTTTGTTTGATGAGTTTGGCTGACCAAAAATCATCTCAGAACAAGAGCTAACGCTATGTGTGTGGCTGATCATATAGCACTTACTGAAGTAGAATTTCCTCTTCTCTATCCTTGAGGACCCCAGACTTTTCAGCTGCTATGGCCACATCAAACACTTGGCTTATTCTCCTTCAAAGCTCACTGTGTACTTTGTCTAAATGACTGCTATTTTGCTTTTGCTTCCTATACGTTTGCTCTTAAAGGTTAGGACAGTTTTGTTGGTATGTTTGTATTTGTCGCTCTCTGTATTAGGGTGTGCTGCCAGGCTGCTATTCTGGATTAAATTACCCTTAGAAGCATCATTGACAGATGGCTGTAAACAAGGGTGTAAAATAAGATTGCGTGTGTTTTTATGTGTTGCTGTGTTCATGTAAGGACACTCTTGGTTAAACTGTTGAATAGTGTAACCAGGCCAACTCCTATCCTGCACATGCATATACACACCAAACTAACAAAAGTGTGATACAACACAAAGCATGACTTGTTAAAAAAAAAATTATAATAATAATATAGATAGATAGATAGATAGATAGATAGATAGATAGATATAGTATTTGTAATATATACAAAATACATAGTATAATTCGATGCAGTGGGGGATACGGAATTAACCTTTAGCCTTAACCTTTATTCTTTGATTAGGCATATAATCCATCCATTATATTCCAGTTAATCTACACTGGGTCGCGGAATAGCCAGTGCCCATCCGGAAACTCTGGCTTCAAGGGTCTAGACGGGGTGCCAAATAATCATAGGGCACACATGCACAGCCAAGGACACAGTCACACACTAAGGACCACTATAGAGACACCAATTAATCTAACACACATGTATTTGGACTGTGGGAGGAAACTGGAGTACCCTGAGTAAACCCACACAGACAATGGAGGCACTGATGCTACCCAGCGAGCCACCGTGCTGGCCTAGGCATATAACTTAAGTTATATAATATATTAAGTAATATAAGTTAAGCTGTATTCACTTGGGCGCTACTGAGTGCTGAATGGCAGACCAGAACAAAACAGATTGTGTTTTAATCTGTTTAACAAACATAGATCACTGTGTCAGACAGACTAGATGGTCTTTATTGATCAAACTACACACATTTTATCCATCATACAAAAGATGAAAAAGTAAATAGCTCATTTTCTAATCAACACAGCTACTTCGTAATCACGTTAATTGGAAATTTGACTTTTTGGATTGGGAATTGGACTTTCCCATCTTAGAACACTGCCAGTCACGTAGTACCTTGTTAACAACAAAGAAATTCAACATATAGTGTTTGCTGTATCACCCACTATTAGCAAAGAGCTGTATACATCTAATAATAAGGCTTTGATAAAGCCAGGGTGTTTTTCTGAACAGAGCATTATGAGGTGGCTGCTACAAATTTCATGATGAATTAAAAAAACTAATTCAATTAAAAATACAGAAAAATTGAAACATTGAATTTAACAATCTCATAATTCACCACCATTAAAAAAATAACAAAATCAGAAAATCAAATAGTAAGAGACTGATTGCCAGCTTGCGTTTTCTATTATTACAGCCATAATAGGATACAAATATACTTGCAGACAGACTATTGCATACAAAGACCATTATACGATAAATTAAGATACAACATACAACTCCCATCAGATGGGAAATTCAGGTTTTACAGCAGTATTATTACATATAGTCAGTATTATTAGATACTAATAATCATTATTATTAGATCAGTCCCCTCAACAATTACTGGCACTCCTGGTAGGGATAAGTTAGAAGCATTATAAGAAATTAATTTTTGTCTACTTAATCACATATTGAATTCTTATACCTATAACAGCCCTGTCTACGGTTGTACCTGTATATGTAAATATATAAGTATGTGAATTCTCATATTTAAAAAAAAACCTACCTTAAATTAAAGTTGATTTAGTCTGAAAAAAAGCCTTCAGTCACATCCAGTTTCTTTAAGAAACTAAATTATCCTAAATTATCCATCAGGGTATTGTTTTCAGCTTTGCAGATATGTCTAATAGTAAAATAATTTTGTAACACTGTGAGCTTTAGACACTTAAAGGCACTGTATGCATTTACGTGTGGGCACCTGTATCTCCTCAGGGAAAAAAGCAGCACACAGCCTTGCACACACTATTTAGTTTCTGCAAGCCTCTCAGTTCACTGAAATACCTACTTCCATTTTGAATACAACAGGAAATGTATTATTCAATTTCATTCCATTATCATTCTATACATGTTTGAGAGAGAGAGAAAGAGAGAGAAAGAGAGAGAGAGAGAGAAAGAGAGAGAGAGAGAGAGAGAGAGTGAGAGAGAGAGAGAGGAGAGAGAGAGAGAGAGAGAGAGAGAGAGAGCGAGAGAGAGAGAGAGAGAGAGAGAGAGAGAGAGAGAGAGAGAGAG
>JAVSBV010034476.1:0-11508 GCA_033117975.1 Parotocinclus spilosoma | reverse complement strand
TACGATGCCCAAACGTTCTGCAAGTTCTACAGCTAAAATAGTGTAGAAATACTTAAATAAATATAGCATCCCTACTTCACGGATTTTCGTTTATCGCGGCTGGTCCTGGAAAAAATTCAAGATTTCTTTATCGGATTTCTTAAGCTGACTTGGATATCAATAAATGCTCTTTTACTGCTTGAATAAAAATTTACCGTCACCATGAACTGTCTAATCCTAAAGGTTCATATACTTTCACACTTATTCACGTAATATTGGATCATTTCCCCTGTACATATTTAATTTGGTCTCATTTGCTTAACTGTGATTGTCTTTTGCTACTTTTAGGAAAATTAAAATTATCATAAAATTATGTTTTAGGTCATATTTTAGGACTTAAAACTGCTTGTAGAAATGTAAAGTCCATCTCTGACTTACTATAATCAACTATTTACACCATGAGCCTCCCGTCCTGTCTGCTGCCTCTAGCCACTTCTGTGTTAATAATACATTTAGTCTGTGAGTTCCAGCTAGCTGCTACGTTGCACCATATCTTTGATCTGGTAGTGTTGTAATACTTCATGAGAGCATAAACGAGTGCTCTTCTTGTTCAGTATCTAATCAATGGACACAGATTATTTTAATAGTCTGCTAATAAATGTTGTAGTTTAAGACTGAAATGTTACTACTATGTTTTCACATGTAATAATAAAAATGGACAGCCATAATTAATTGTCTTGTTGTGACTTCTGATTAAGTTTGACAGAAGGGAAATTGAATTCCAACCAACATTTGCTTCCAAAAATTACATTGCCTTAGCTTGACTAATTCTATAATTATAAGAATAATTAACAATATTAGACTGTATATTATTTAATGTTATATTTGACTAAATGTGATCTAGCATTATTTATTAATATGAGCTTATGTCATGCTAAATTAATGTAAAGTGAATTACAAACTAAGTACAATTAAGTTTTCTTCTTTTTATTTTTAATTTTTTATTCTTTATTTTTCGTGCTGTCTTGGCCACTCATGGTCCCTAAGTTGAATCGTAAGAAGGTCCTGGGTTCAATCCCAGGGTGGAGCGGCCTTGGTCCGTTCTGTGTATAGTCTGCATATCCTCCCTGTGTTTTTGCGGATTTTCTCCAGGTACTCCCTCAGTCCAAAGACATGCGTGGTAGGTTAATTGGTGACTCTAAATTGACATTGACTTGTATATGTATATGACTAGTTATGATACAACCTTGCGTCGCTGAAATGGCCACGGATGCCGATAGAGACATTAAGCGAACCAAATAAACAAACAAACAGTCTTGACTTGGACTCAACTACTAAGTCTTGATTTTGACTCAGACTTGGCATGTCTCCGTTTTGACTCTGACTGGACTCTAGCGGTCTTGGTCTACAACACTTGGGTAATTGTTTCTTTGTTTTTGATGAGAAACATCATTATGAAAAATGACTGACTTCCTGTCTTGTGTATTCTTAGTCCAGCTGACCCTTTTTAGCCAGCCAAGTGCTGTTCCATTTAGCATCAACATGATCTCAGAGGTTCTTGAAGTACTTGTTTCACAAGTCCCCACATATAAATGAAAGACGTTTGCATAGATTAGTCCACTTTCCACTCTGAGACAGCTGACATTTTGAAATCCCTCGATGCTTTGAAATTTCTAGTAAAAGACCGACTGTGAAGCTGTTCCTGGAATGGATGGACTGGAGCCGTTTCTCTTTGGAGGAACTGTAAGGGGGCAGCAGATGGGTGGGAAGACTGCTGTAAGGAGTATTGAGGGGGTCGTACTGGAGCTGTTTTACATAACAAGCCACTAGTTTACTGAAATTCAAATGAGGACAATGTGGAGGGGGCTTGGCTGCATTGTCCTGGACCTCATGAATCTCTCATTGATGTTTCTATGCTGCGGACCTCCATTTGAACTCAAATTCTGAACAGATTCTGGAAAGTGTTTCCCAATCTGTGCCTCTCCTGAACCCCTTAGAGCTGTTACTCAGGTTTCTCCACTAACAAACAATGGTCTTTCCTTTTAGTTCCGTGGTGCGGTGGGAACGCATGTCCTATTGTAATTTAGAGGGTTTTTTTTTTTTTATCTAGCATTGGAATGGAACGAGCTGTTGGGGATTTGTCATGAATTTTTAAAACAAGACTCATCTGTTGGCAGAGGATTTCTTAGTTTTAATTTCAGAGGTGCCTTTTATGTATCGTGTATTTCTTAATAGTAACCACAAATATTTCTTCATTTATATTTCTTTCTCAATAATACCTTTAGTCGTTTAGCAGACGCCCTTATTCACAGTGACTTACAACTGATACAATCTTACAGTTCAAGCAATTGCACCTTAAGGGTTTGCTTAAGGACAGAGATGGGATCTGAACTCTACATCTTCTGCTCCATTATCTTAACAACTAAGCCACCACTGTCTGTTGTTTTATTCAGAGATTCTTAAATATTTTTTTCTGCCATTCATATGTGAATTAGATGTATACAAGACAGGCTTTTATTTCTTATTATAATTCTTATTCTAATATCCAAAGTAATACTTTACGATACGAATCAGATAATAAACATGAATACACATTAAGCATAAAGCGTTTACTGTATTCAGTACTTCAGTATTCTCCAGCACTCAACGATGAAGTCATGCTGTGAGAGTGATAAGTGCTGGGAAACGTGGTGAGATAAAGTATACGTTAAGCTCCTTGACTTACCATAAATTAATTGTTTCCCCCCATCGTAAACAAAGGATTACCTGCACTCTTTTTACTCTGTTTTGTTAGCATTATTACTGTAGCTCCTGTTTACTCACTAACTCCTTACTTCCCATACCTGCTAAATTCCATTGAAATGACAGGGACCAGAACCTAACCTAACCAGAGTACCAGTCCATTACAAGGCACACAGACACTCGTAATTGAAAACTAGAGATACCAGTTGAGCTAAAGCCCGTCAGAAACTGGAGTACGTGAAGGAAACCCACCAGGAGACCATGCAAATTCCACACAGGCAGCAAATCTGCGTCTCTGGATTTGGAATGTAACATTAACCTCAGTCTCTATGCTAACCCAGTAGCTCATATGTAGTTTGTCCTAATTAGCGTTAGGATTATACCGTCCTTGGATACTGAAAACCGACTGCATGAGTTTTCCTGTTCATGAGTTTCAGTCTTTTTGTCTGTTTTTGTTACCCCTGAACTCTTGGTTCCAGAACCAGCAAACGGCCTCATTTTTGGTGGCTAAAATAGGCATAATGGTTTTAAGCCTTAACACTAGCTGTGGCATCATGCTGCTGGAAACCATTTACAGCAATTAGCGTTTAGCAGATGCCAGGAAAACGTGCCATCTTTGGTTTGCGTGACATTCTGATTCCTGCAAACTCTTCCAACTATGACGCTCACAGCACCAGAGATTAGAACAGGGCTAGCACTTAGAGACGATTTGATTCGATGTGTGCAGCATGAAGAGTATCTGAAGTCTCTTTTGAAAGGAAGCACAGGGGTGGCTCTTAAAACAGCAGGCAGCTGGGCCACACTGGGGCCTGCCCCTCACAGCTGGGACCTGGCTCGGCTCCACTAAAAGACTTCAGCTGTCCCGCGGAGGAAGTCCCACTAGTGCTGTTTTAGAGGCTTTCCCAGAAGTGGGACCTTGTCGAGCCAGTACTCTGTGTACCTTTGTGTTTGACGCTGCATCAGAGACGCAGATTGGCGAAAGGAAAGCTAATTAGATTTGTCTTAATGTGCAGCTCTGTATTAATGAATGTGACGCTGTGGCGGTGAACAACTTTGACGCATACGCCTTCTTTTGTAGCTCACTGCCACGTATGGCGTGAATAACAGTCTTGTGACAGTGAGTCAGTCTTTGGCACATACACACTCACACAGCCATGCATGCACACTCAGTAATTAACACAATGATCTCAGAGGGAAAAACACAACTGCAGTTTCGTTGCTTTGTATTTCACATTCACTGCTTGGATAATGATAGCAACTCTGCTCTTTTGTCTATAATTAAATGGAAAAAATAAAGAAATCTGGAATGACAGAGACCATGTGTGTTTGTGTCTGTTTGAGCATCTGTGTAAAGGCTTAAAGCCTCTCCACGGTGCCCTCTAGTCTGTGCTTCTGGCTAATTAAAGTACAACAGCACATAGAATTGGTCTGTTCCCACTCTGAACTACACTTCATTTTATGACTGATTGAAGTCTGTTATTACTGTAAAGTACTGTGTTAGATATGTTAGATTGCATGTTTTGTTGATTTGCTAAATTAAATGAAGGTCTACAACTGTTAAAAAAAAAAAAAAAAAAAGTCAAGTATAACACTTTCTGCAAATTCTACAACAATTTGCAATTAACCTCTGAGACCATAACTTTAGGGTATCATTCATATTAGTGGAAAAACTGATGAAACACATGGAAAGCATAACAGGTTTTACAATGCATGCACTAAAATTAGTCAAAATGTGAACATTTAACATTAACATATGTTTAGCTATAATTAGTTTCTTTTCCATTTAGAAAATTAGCTAAATATTTTCAAGGTATATATGTATATAAACATAAACAATTTAACTAAAGTCTATGGATATACATTATACAGTGTTGGGCAAAGTTTTGGGAACCACCTGTTTCTGAAAGTTGGAGTGTTTGCCCAAACTTTGCCTTTTTTAAAAATCTAAATCAATACATTTCATTTTATTAATTTAAAAAAGTTCATGTCTATTTAATATAGTGCAAAATATAACACATATTACTTAAAATATTACATCCATTTTGTCTCCTGTTAAGCTCTGAGACGTAACTCTAGGGTATCATATATCATATTAGTGGAAAAACTGCTGGATCACCTGAGAAGCTCTTAAAATGCATGCACTAAAATTTGTAAAGTTCACATTAACACAAGTTGTGTTTAGTTTATTTCATTTGGTAATTTTTTTTTTCATTTACATTTATAGCATTTAGCAGATGCCCTTATCCAGAGCGACTTACAACTTATACAGTCTCACAATACAAGCAATCGTAGGTTAAGGGCCTTACTCAGGGGCCCAACTGTGGCAGCTTGGCAGAAGTGGGATTTGAACCCTGGACCTTTAGGTTCTACCACAGTCTCATAAGGCTGTATCTCATCTATCTGTGATACAATGTTGAGTAAAGGTTTGGGAGTTTTTACCATTTAAGTTATGAACCCTCACAAAAACCCTAGATCATTCAGAGCTACTCTTTTCAAATTCAAGTCATTCAATTATGTTTTATTATCTTAATGAAAAGAAGTTATCCTCTGTTTAATGAATTGCCCCATTGCCTTTCTTCAAATTTTACATCAATTTACACTGCTGGATAAATTTTTTTTTTAAATACATTTTTAACATGAACACACTTTGTGTTTAGTTTCTTTTTAATGTAGAAAATTATTAAAATGTTTCATAAGGGTATACATAAACTCAAATGAACTAATACATAAACAATTTAACTAACGTTTATGGGTACATTAAGAAAGTTAATCTATCATACATTGCTGAGCAATCGTTTGTGAACTACCAATTTCTGCAAGTTGTAAGGAACAATATCAGTTAAATTAAGTTTTATATTCGCTCCAAAAAAAATCCAATTTCTTACATTGCGGTTTGTTGATTTTCTAAATGAAAAGACATATTACCAAATATTACATTTTTCTGAAAATGTTTCAACCGCTTGCACGTCAGTTGCAAACTGTTGGAAATACTTGGATCACTTGGAAAGCACACATACAATACAATGTGCAGAAATATCAGGAGCGGCCTTCTGAACAGCTTTAGTTTTTTCAGTAAAAAAAAACTAAATAAAAGGCTGTATGTGTTAAAACATTCGGTTATTTTTATGGATCATCCCTTGAAATATCCAAACATTTTTTTCAATATTTTAAAAACCAAGTTTGAGGGTTTATAGTAAAATTTAAACAAGATCCCCCCAAACTTTGAATCTGTTTTGCAATGTCTTTTTTGACACTTTATTTAGAATATTTATATTCTTTACCATGTTAGTATCCATTTCCAGCATTGTTTCCTCATCACTGTTGCTTCAGATTTGCCAGTGAACGCTTTTTGGATTTCTCCATAGAGCTGTTTATGAAACAGTATTCTATTGTATAAGGTGCTTTATAAATATATTTCCTTCCCCACCAGTCATGTACACATCATTTTTCCTTCCTTAACCATCAATAAACTTACTGTGAAATGAAAAGGGTCAGGGCTGTGGTATACCAAGCTGACGTGGTGCACCTTCCAGGGTAGGCCATCAATGAACCCCACAGTGACAATCTGGGTATGGCTTATGAAATATTCCAGAAAATGCCTCTTATATGGGAATAGCCCATTCAAAGTAAGACAGGATTTCAATACTGAAAAACAACCAGGCCACTGAACTACACTTTCTCCTGTCCTCTTAGATGTGGAGCAGATGGCCATCGACTGGCTGACGGGGAACTTCTACTTTGTGGACGATGTGGATGAGCGAATCTTTGTCTGCACCAAAGACGGAGGCACCTGCGTCATCTTGCTGGACCTGGAGCTTTACAACCCCAAGGGCATCGTGCTGGACCCAACCATGGGGTAAGCCTTCGTTTAGCCAGCGCATTTAAGAATAATTGCTGAGGTGGTACAAGCTCCCATCACGCTGATTCGTCCTGGCAGTGCCTCGAGGCAGAGTCAGGCATCACACAGAAATGGTAGGGGGGGGGTAGGTAAATAATATGCAGTGGTAATGCAGTGCTGGCAAATAAGTCATAAATAAAGTCATACAGAAATGATATGTATGCATTTAACAGACACCAATATCCAGAGCAACTTAGAATCCAATCCAAGCAATTATGGGTTAATGGTCTTGCATAAAGACAACAATGGCAGTTGGGCAGAGGTGGGATTTGAACCCAGGACATTACCCACTACTCCACACTCATGAGTTTGAGCTAAATCAGATTCAACTTCAAACCTAAGGCAAACAGAATCAGTTTTCTTCCATAAAATGTGTGCTTTTTTAACTTTACATGTACAGTGCTTACATTTCTGCTCAGCACATACAGACCAGGCAACAATTGTTATGACTACAGAATGATTGTTGGGAATGGTTCATGACCAATGATAGCAACTTCCTTTCTTTTAGTATCACTTCTCTACATTATTACGTGTTCTGATTACACAATCTCCCTCTTTCCGGAATAAAGTTCAGGATGAAGCCACCAGATCAGTGCGTGAGTCCATTAACAATGCGCATTAGGTTTTATCTGAAAAGCGCTTCAGGATAGGATATAAGCTCAGTAACATCATGTGCTGGAATCATTAGGTACGTTTTTAATTAAAGTGACCTTGCGTGTGCAATTTTGTACAAAGTTACAAGCATTTCATGAAGATATACACTCACTGGTCACTTTAGTAGGTTCACCTTCTTGTTTTTACACTTTTATCCTTTCCAGTTAGCACGGAGAAACAATTTGTAGTTCTCCAGTGACTGTAGTCTGCCTGTTTCTCTACATACTTTTTCCCCTTACACTCTGTTCTCTAATAGTCAGGACCCCCACAGTACCAGCACAGATCAGGTCGTATTTGGGTGGTGAATCAATCTTAGCACGGCACTGCCACTGATGTGGCATTGATCTGGTATGAATGGCAGCAGTGCTGCTGGAAATCTAAACACCTAATTTTGACCGTTTGGTCTGAAAATGGTCCACCAGCCAAAAATGCTCATCCACCAACACCCTGTGGGCACTGATGAAGGATAGGAGGATGACTAACATGAACTGTGCAACAACAGATGAGCTGCTGTCTCTGACTTTACATCTACAAGGTAGAGCAATAAGGTGAATGTATCTAATAAAGTGGACAGTCAGTAAACAGCGTTTCAAAACTCCAGCAGCACTGCTGTCTCTCTTCCAATCGTATCAGTTCGACACACACGCTAACACCACCACTACTTACCACCACCACCATGTAAGTGTCACTGCAGTAGTCGCAATGATCCACCACCCAAATTATCTGTACTGGTCCTGTGGGAAAAATGAATGGCCATTAGAGAACAGAGTAAAGGGGACTAACAACGTTGAGAAGAAGTGCATCTATATGGTAAGTGACACTGCTAAAATGGGCAATCACTGTAGAAACAAGGAGGCGGTAGTAGGGCATAATGTTATGCCTGATCAGTTTATCTGAACATTATGCAGACAAAAGTATTAGGATGCATCTCTTAATCGTGTTCATTCAGTCCTATTGTGACAGGTGTTTAACATTAAGCACCTCGCCATGCAGTCATGCATAAAAGTGACTTTCTCAAACCTCCTCTGGCATTACACAGTTCGTGCACCAGAAGCTTCTTGACATGGGTTTCCATGGCCTCAGTTGTTCTGTCTAAGGTTCACAATGTCATATTTTATGGAGCATTTGCATCTGCATAATAGAAAAGGTAATAGCCAGATAGTAGTTAGTAGATAAAAAGAATGTTTTCTACCACTTTTGCCCAAATGAATCTCCCCTGTAATTTGTGTTTTATTCTCCACTTTAAGTCCTCATTTGCTACAGTAATTGTACTATCTGAAAGATAAAAGACTGAGACTCTGGGTAAATGCTATTATATGGTGCAGATGTCTTGTGTCGAAGACTATAAAACGGCCCAGATTTACCAATGTCCCCTTTTTGGTTGCTTTTTTTGTTTACCACCAGCGTGTTTCTCAAATTCTGCACATACAAGCATGACATATTTGGTATCTTTTGAAATATGGTTGATTGTGGTCATGCTGAGTATTTAACTGTTTTGTCAGATCCTTATTTGATATGTTATTTTTGTAGATTTCTATTGAGAACACAATGCCTTGCAGTTTCACTACTTAAATCGTTTAAACTTACGGGAACCATTCAAATTGCTGCATGTTGTATTTGAAGTTCCTGTTTAGTCTGTTAAAAGTTAAAAATAAAGTTAAAAGTGAAGTTGGTGGAAAACACCATTACAGCGTGTCTAAATACATCTGAAAAGTCCATTCCTTTTGTTCCATGTCTGCAGAAAGATGTTCTTTACCGACTATGGGCAGATCCCCAAGGTGGAGCGCTGCGATATGGATGGGCAGAATCGCACAAAACTGGTTGACAGTAAGATCGTCTTTCCTCACGGTATCACGCTCGATCTGGTCAACAGGCTGGTTTACTGGGCTGATGCTTACCTCGATTACATCGAGGTGGTGGACTACGAGGGCAAGAACCGACACAGCATCATTCAGGGCCTGTTGGTAAGCATCAAGGGGGATTCTCATGAGTATAAAAATTCAGTCTTAAGATCCCAACAAGCAGCTGGGGCACTAATGGATGGCTTTCACTGGCAGAACACATAATGGGTGCAGCGACAACATATTGTTTAATACCTGGTCAGGGCTTGTCAGCGACTTAAGTAATCCTGTCTACTGGTGGTCTCTCTTGGCTGTCTGGAGTCTATTCCCTGTCATGGAACAACTGCTGTTAAAACGACTGTCCTGCTTCTCTAATGCTTCTGTAGTCCAATCATCCAGCCCCTCTGTCGGTCAACTGGACAGAATGTCTTGGAGTGTATTGTAGAGGCATGTCTAGCAGTCAGTGATGTCTCAACAAAAGGTACACTATCCAAAAGTAGCCTCTTGGAGCCTTTTTATAGGGGGGTGGGTGAAGCTGTGCCGTCTTGTGCCAAGACTGTGTTTAATCAGACCACACCTGTAAGTGACACATCTGCCTGAGACATAACTGCATGTCGTGTTTTCATTATTTTTTAATATATATGTATGTATGTGTATATATATATATATATGAATACATGAATAACTATCCCACGGCTCTGAAGCTCACTAAGGATCCCTATTATGTCCGGCACTCTGGCTCTTGGGGACATGTAACCCTAGCTGCTAGTGTCCCTGGATGGGTAGCTGAAGTTAAAAGACAAATTTTTGTGTCCTGTTCTAATTTATTGCAAAAGAACAGCCGTTGATCGGATGATCTCGGACCCGGTGCTTCACACCACATGTAATTAAACCTCCTGGGCAAAGTCATGACTTAATTTTTGCATCCCGTTAAGTATTAATTTAAGACGGCAAGGCTGGATGGCACTCGTAGACTGGGCAGTGCAGTAAATGTGTCCTGTTAATTAGTCTGAATGGGACACTGCAGTCAGAGTTGCCTTAGCCCAGGAAATCGAGTCACAGCATCATATGAAAAAGGTGCATGTAAGCAGATGTAATGTGGTAGCGGTAGAATGCTTTAAATGTGGTAGTGAAACTGCTGCATAAGCTCTGAGTCATCCACATAACTTTTGTCTATCATCCAAAATACACCATAGCTTACTGGCTTACTGGCATGATGGAAATAATTAAAGCAGTACATACTGACTCTTACCAAGCCCTAAGCGATGGACTGGAATTACATGTGAATTCCAAATCTGGTTCTGGACACCGTCACACGAACCGACCAGGATAAAGCTGGGGGGTGAAATTAGAAAACTAAACTAAATACAGTAAAATAATACACACAGGCCTTTGCCTTGAAGTTACTCATTACTTATCTGTAGCTCATCATGTACAAATGTAAAACCATGTAGATGTCTGTCAGGCTTCTTGCCAGACTTATTCATTAGGTTGTTTCTTTAATTGCCTTCAGATGATGCCAAGCCTTGCAAAATATTGTGGTAAGATCACTGATATGAATCAGTGTGTGTGACATGTTTATGAACGTGTTGCCAAAGGTTACTAAAGAGGCATGTAGGCCAAATACATTATTACTGTAATCCATTATCCTGTGCTGTGCAGGAAAGAGGACACAGCATGATTTCTTTATTTACAATTCTTCATTTGGCAGTCTATTATTCAAAGTGATGTAAAACGCAAGACATACAAAAAAGGGGATTTTAGCAAGGGAAGTCTTAAATATGGGTACATTTTGACACTGAAGTTTTTGAAGTTTATCGTAATATGTGCAGTCGGAAAGTTTTTTTTAGTATTATAGTTGAAATAGTATAAAATATAAGAAGAATACAGGTTTGTAAAAACAAAATGTTGACCGGACATTACCATGGTTACATTACATAGTTTTTTAGATGCTTTACACATAGAATCCCAGGGTGAAGCGGCCTGGGTCCTTTCTGTGTGGAGTCTGCATGTCCCGCCTGTGTCTGTGTGGGTTTACTCAGGGTACTCCGGTTTCCTTCCACAGTCCAAAAACATGCGTGTTAGGTTAATTGATTACTCTAAATTTGGCATTGACGTGACTGTGTGAGACTGTGTGAGACTGTGTGAGACTGTGTGAGACTGTGTGAGACTGTGTGAGACTGTGTGAGACTGTGTGAGTACAGTTGATTCTGGTTAATTGGACCACCGGTTAATGAAACCAGCGACTTATTCGGACCAAATCCTAAATAACTAAAACAAATCCTATTATATACGTGTAATGTTATTTGCTTATTTGGACCAAAATTCCACTTAATCAGACCAAAGAATGTGTACAGTATGTAATATCCGTGAAGAAACTCTTCGTCTCTGGCA
>JAVSBV010034466.1:2500-11508 GCA_033117975.1 Parotocinclus spilosoma | reverse complement strand
CATTGTGTAGATACAACAGCTATTTACTGTAAATCATCATATTTTATTATTTATAACATTCCTTTATTGTTAGAATTCAGATTTTTATTGCATTTTTTTTATAAATTGTGATTTTTTAAATGTAAAAGTTCCGCAAAAACCTGCAAAAATCCTCGATATATTTTTTCCATTAATGTTTTTTGAAAACCCACAATGCACCAAATCCGTGAAAGGTGAACCGCGAAGTGGCAAGAGAACACTGTACTACTAATCTGATGACAACTACTATAAAAGTAAAAGTTGAAATATCACTTATATTTTGCTCAAGTAGAAGCATGAATGTAAACGCTACTTAATGTACTCAAAGTACAAAAATATTTGTTTAAAAAAGCCTTTCCAGAGGAAAACGTTCAACAAACACAAGGTACACAATACGGTTTGTGATCCATACAAATTATACAAATTACATTATTATGTTTATGTATTCTGTTTTTTTTTTTTTCTGTCAAGATGGGATGCTGCGTGTACATTAATGAAATACTTTCCATACCCAATGTATATAATAATGTATGTATAATTATTATTGCTTGACTTGGTGTATATATAATGCATGTATGCATGTCCACACATTACACACCAGCTTACAAATTCACGTTTTTGCTTTATGAGTTATGCTGACATTATTCAGGTTATGTGATGGTCAATAGAATATTGTGTAATATACAGTATATTTCTGTAGTATTGTCAAATTGTACAATTATTTAAGTGGAGGCTCTGTTTGCACTGTATATAATTATATCATATAATTGTTTACTGTGAATTTTTACCTGTGCAAATAACCTAAACTAAATTAAACTGAACATACTACCAAGTTGCACTGTATTAACACAAGACTGTTCTGTTACTATAACAAGTGCCCAGAGTGAAGAGGTTACAGACCCTCGCTGACTCTCCACCCACCGCTGACAGCTCAATAACAGGCCAGAGTGACTGAGGAGCTGCTTTACCACACTTCAGCGGACCACGCGCACGCACGCACACACGCACACACACACACACACGCACACACACACACACACACACACATACGCACACACACAAACACAGACAGTTCTCAGGTTGTTGTTTTTTCGCCTGTGCTACCTCACGCTGTTTTTCTCTTCCCCGCTGAATCGATTTGTCCTGAGCGCATCTGTTCCAAGCACCTATTCTTGTCAGGGGACACGTTGTGAACATCCGTTTAATTGCTTACCATTCATCTTGTGAAGACTGTGCTGGGTTTCCATCTCATACATCCATTCAGCATGGGGTGTAAACAGGAGCCTTTGGGCACAAATAGGAGGAGTGCTGGGATTACCTTTCTTCTAAGTTCCATGAAATCCTATTACACTTTCTTGCTGGAAAAGCAGGGAAAGGAAATTTAGGATTGGGTTATGGGTTTGGGTACCAAAAAAAAAAAAAGAAGCAAACTGGGAACTATGAGGGGTATGCTGCTGACAGATATGACGATACCATCTGAGATTAATCAGTTGGAGAGCTCTTATCCAATTTCACTGGATGAGAGATCAGTGCTTCTCGTTAATCTTCTCAGTTCCTGCCCTCTGGCACACGGACTCGCACCATTACAAGACGATAAAAAAAGACAGTGGAAGGTGAGCTTATGTACAAATCATTGAAACGATCAGATGTGGAACGCCTTCCAGTAGGTCCATCCTGTCATGCCAAATCTGTAAGGAAAGATTTGGCAGCATCAAGGCATCATCACCCAGCGTTTTCTGGAGGTAATGAATGTGATGGAATGATGGCTAGTGGGACTGAAATCTATAGCTGCTGAGACAAACAAACAAGGAGACCGTCACCAGACACGGAGTAAGAAAATGCAGAAGGGAGGGGAGGAAGGAGAACAGACCAGGAGAGCAGATCAAAGAGAGCGATGAAAAAAGAAACGCAATGACGAGATGAAACAAAGTGCTCTGGCGGTAACAAAGCCGGCGTTAGATGGCGAATCTGAAGGGGATTTATTAAGAAGTTGTGGGTCAGCTCTAAAAGCTTTTAATATAATATCCACCACATAAGCACAAGTATTCGGACACCTCAACATGACATCCATAGATGTTTGTTGGTCCCTGCATTACTGCTATAATGGCACCCAGTCGTCTAGGAGGGCTGTCCTCTAGGTTTTGGAACATGACCACTGGGGATTTTTCTTACAAAGGCAAAGTGATAATTGGCTGAGGTGAGACCAGTGCAGTTGAGTTTTTCCACAAAAAAACCCACACAACGAAATCAGTCTTATTGATCTCACTTGTCATGCTGACACAGGAAAGGACTTTCCCCTTTAAAAGTTCCCACATAGTTGTTATTATATTTTATATATAATATTACATTACATTTAGGAGTTTCCTTCATCGTCACATAACGGTCCTAGATGATAGTCCTCCTCCACCAAACTTCACCACTGACCAGTAGTCCAGGCCACTATAGCCAAGTCCAAGTCAGGACCAAGACCGGGAAACATCAGAACTGGGTCAAGACCGGGAGTGGCAAAGTCCACACCGAGACTGAAAGCAGATTACGATTTCTTTCATCATAAAAAAATAAAAAGAAATATCTGAAAAACAAATTCATTTGTAATTCACTTTACCATTCTTTATCATTCAATATACATGATTTATTAATTAAGAATATGTTTAATTTATTTGTAAAATATAACAGCATATAATCTATAGTTTACAACTATTATACTGCTCACAAAATAATAATTTCTTTATTGTTAGAATTAATATTTTTAATAAAATTATTTTTTAAATATAAAAGTTCATCAAATACATGTATATGTATACGGTAACTATACCACACATACTACGCATGTGCAGATCGAGTTCAGAAAAAACCCGCGAAACAGCGAAAACCCACTATATAGTTTTTCCATTAATATTTTTGGGAAACCCGCGATGCCCTGATCCCGCGAAAGGTGAACTGTGAAGTGGTGAGGGAACACTGTACTTCAAAATGAAATACATATCCTAATTTTTGGGAGCACTATATTATATTAATCTTAGTCAAACTAAGTCAATGTAACTTTGCAAAGGCAAATGATTCTGTTTAACTTCTCTCAAACTTAATCAAAAGTCATAAATAATATTGGTCATTAGTTTCATGTTCAATTCATTTTTTTTTCTTAAAGATTGTTTATGTTTAAAGATTGACCTTGATACAAAATAAAAGTATTTAGTCTACAGCTTGTATAACAGGACTACTTTACCCTTATTATACCATTACACAGTCGATTCCGGTTAATGGGACCACATCAGGACAAGATCGTTTTGGTCCTAATAACGGCTGGTCCGAATAAACAAACATGCACTATATTATAAGACAGGATGTGCTATGTAACATATTAAATATTTATTAAACCGTTATTGTGTGATTTACACGTATAGCGAACGTACAAACAAGAACTACTGTTGCATACTAACTTTGCAAATTTGCAACCAAGTTTTTCGAAAAACATCTACAACACAATGTATAGGTACTCAGCATGCGAAGCATAATTAACCGGTGGTCCTATTAACCGGAATCGACTGTATTTGCAAAAATGTGAGGGGTGTACTTACTTTTGTGAGATACTGTATAAGTAGGAACTACATTACAGTCCGTGTTTTGTGGCTCCTTTTAGAACCCTCTGCCAAGCAGAGACATGAAATTCCAAACGTTTGCACTCTGCCTAACACTACAAGCCCCATGGGGGCATCACTTTCACCTACCTAAAAGAGCTAAGAGCAGTAACAGAATCGATGCAACTTCTAATAGTCACTATCTGGTGGATTTACCTGCTTAAAGGTTCAAAGTTCTGGAAATTAGTGTTTTTTCCACCAGACTCATTTCCTCTTGGTGCTTAATGTGTACAAATATATGTCTTATATGCACTATTATCATGTCAAATTATTGTAAGTTAAGTTAGACCTTTGTTAAACGGGGAGTACCTGTATATTTTATAGTGTTTTTATAATTTGGTTCTACAGTGTGTCCAAGATTATTAATACTGTTATTATTAATGTGTCCTGTAGTTACATGAATTACAAGGTTTTGATGACTGTGAAGTGCAAAAGAAAAATACATCCAACAGTAACTAAAGAACCATGGTGTTGTCTAGAGACATGTAGAACAGTTTGGTTTCGGATGCTGTGCAGATAGCAGCGTTCCACGTTTTCTTTCAGTGGTATTTCAGACACGTTCACATATCAATTGCCTGCAGTATTCTTGTGAGAATACACTTGATATTTACATATATGGTATGACACTGGCTGGTCACTTATTTTATTTATTTATTTGGCTTCTTTAACGTCGCTAAGCGACACACACGAGGTTATATCCATACACAAGTTCATCTCAACACCAGTCACATATATATACACAAGTCAACGCCAATTTGGAGTAACCAATTAACCTAACACGCATGTCTTTGGACTGTGGGAGGAAACCGGAGTACCCGGAGTAAACCCACGCAGACACGGGGAGGACACGCAGATTGAACCTGGGACCTTCTTATTGTGAGGCAGCGGTGCTACTCAGCGAGCCACCGTGCTGCCCACATGGCACTGTGATTAATTACAATTGTTTGATGAAGTGCTAAAAAAAAAAAAATAGTTTGCTTCTGCCCGATCGATTTCAGAATGGACGTCTCTACGCTGTGAACCAAGCTCATATCAAAGCCCATCTGCGAGAGATAAAGAAATGTTTCATCTCTGCATGATTCACTAGGCATCGGTGACCTAAAGCCCACCCAGCTGAGCAGGGTTCCAAAAAGCACGGCCTAAAAGAGACCATACTCGGGGCATCTTTATATTCCAAATCGCCATCGTTGACCAAACGACGACGCTTCTAGCCTCAGTACTACATGAGTGGGCATGTGTTGATCCCTTTTGATATCTGATGGCCAATTTACAGCCTTTAACCATAACCGTGATATCCTTTATGAAAACAGCATTACCTCTTCGATGAGGTGTGCTTAGAAACACCTATATCTCCACGCTTTTACTGCCCGTTTGTTTATATCTGCCGTGCACAAAGCCACGTTCATATCATAAAGATTAGGAAGTTGGCTTAGAGACCGTGATGAATTACATTGCATCAGCAGGCCATAACCTGAGGTGTGGCCATTTCAAACAGCTCTGTATAGGAGATATATTACATAGTTAAATGATGGAGCCTTGAAACTCCACAACAACATTTATATATCGGTATGTTGCGGTTTGCTGAAATGTTCCATGCATCTGATAATATGATACTACAACCGGAGCCATAAACCAGAAAAACTATGCAGAAGATGATTACAGGACGCCAGAAAACACTACAGAAATACAGCAGTGTTAGAAATGTGGTAAATAAATGTGACAAATTTGCTTCAAATAACTATGTTAAAAGCCATTAAGTTTTAGCAGAAGCACTTTAATTAGAACTCTATTAGAAATCATTTTCAAACTAGATCCATCTCTCCAAACAACGTTATTTAGGAACGGTGTGTCTTTTAGAAGATTTATTAGAAGTGCAGTAACATTATTTTTATACTTATACCTTTATATGGCTTTCATTTAGAACATTTTTTCTACAACCAGAGACATGAACGTTAAAAATGCAAAAGAAGACCGTCCGAAAAAAAGAATGCCAAAACAAAGAAATTCATAAACAGTGTTTTAAAGAAAACATTATTTAAATCTGGTCAATTAAAAGAAAAACAAGGGGAGAAATAATTAAAGACTTAAACCTTTAAATGAGCTTTGTGGAAATTGGAACAATTGAATAGAATATAGATTCGATTAGTTCTTGTCAATACACAAAAGGTACAACTGAAATTGTTTGCAAACCCTGAAAAGTGCAAAGAAGATATAAGAAAAGGCCAAAAATCTAAAAATATGACTAAAGAAATATGTAAAATATGCATTGGAAATGTATTGCACAGTTAAGAAAGCATTAAGTACTAAGTATTAGAGAGTATTTATATATTGGAAAGTATTCCAATTAATTAATGTATTCCTGATGAAATTTTGGAAACTGGAAAATAGAAAATTGTGTTTATAAACATTTACTTTTGTATGCATTTATCACGTTTAAAAAAATCTGAAAAAAGAAAAAGGTCCTTTTCACATACAATGAACTACAGGGTCTGTTGAATTACTATGCTGGGACTATAATGTCCTAGTGGTGAAGGTCCTGGACTTATGGGCCAGAAGGTCTGGGGTTCAAATCCCACCTCTGCCACAGTGTGGACCCTGAGCAAGGCCCTTTACCAATTGCTTGGGTTGTAAGACTGAATGAGTTGTAAGTCGCTCTGGATAAGGGCGTCTGCTAAATGAAGTAAATGTAAAATGTACAGAGATATTAACCAGAGGAAATTTCATGTTGTCGCCTAATTTGTGTGAGCATCATATATAGATCTTCCGTTTTCCCAGTTTAGAACTGTGCTTAAACCGGACCTTTTATCAAGACACTGTTACTGTTCTGATTAGTTAGTCACCCTAACTCATTTTTTCTTATTCTACTTAAGATCCTTTTTATTATTATAGTTGTATCTTTTTTTTGCAAATACATGTCCAGTAACAGTTTGACATCTAAAATCTAAGAGATTAGTCTAATTTGCTCTAGAGATGGTCCCGGGTGGCACAAACTGTTTATTTTACACTATAACAATCGCGAACCTATTGACACGCCTTCCTGATAGGGTTTATGAGTGGGGCAATTAAAGGCTTGTCAGTGATATGAGGCGCTAATGATTACACAACTTTTTTGCCTACTAGATTATTTCATATTCCATTTGGATTTAAAACATAAATCATGCATGATGCTCAAAACTGTGATCAAATCCATACAAGGACTTGGTGTACGTAAAATAATCATTTTATTATAACTGTTAAGCATTGTTATTGGTCATTTAGATGCTGCTCAAAAACACCAGCCCTCTGGGTTCAGTGGAGAGAGGAGCCTTGACACTTGTTTTGCTTTTGTTTTGATTGGTTTGTCTGATTCTAACCGGTCCATTTTAACCGGTTGTGGATGAGTGCAGGACTGAGACCAAAATGGGCATGGGTCCGAGACAGTGGGTTCTAGCTGGGCGCAGGTCCGACACCCTGAAGGCTTTGGCAAGGTGCTGGTCCGATAACGGGTGCATGTCTGAGACCTGATTCTGGTCGGCTTTGATCTTTCCACTAGAGTGGGCCCATATAAAATGAATGGGGTGATTTTTTTTGAAGAGTGATAAAAAAACGGACAGTGCGATCACTAACTTCACATGACCAGTGACATCATACCCAGGGTCCAGGCTGTCCGGTTTCCTTGCGATTATACAGAACGGTCCGAAAAAGAGAAAATATCTTCTTGATGCCGTAGATCAGAGAAAAATGAAAAGGCAACCATGAAGCAAATGGGCTACAGCACAAGACGACCACACTTCTGTCAGCTAAGAGCAGACAACTCACCAAATTTGGACAATAAAAGACAGGAAAAATGTTGTCTGGTCTGATTTTTGCGGCAGCATTTGCGTGGTCGGGTCAGAATTTGGCGTAATACCAACTGAATATCGTTTAAACACCACAGCCTACTTGAGTATTGTTGCTAAACATGTGCACCCCTTGATGACCCCAGCGTACCATGTCCTGATGGCTACTACCATCTCAACTGTATTCCTGGACATGACAATGAGTTTACTGGTTTGAAAAGAGCCCCACAGTTACCCAGTTCTTAATCTAACAGAGCACCTTTGGACAAGGGTGAGCAACTGTTTGAAGCTATAATGTCAACAGGGTCCAAAATCGCTGAGGAAAGATTCCTGCACCTTGCTGAATCTATGCAGTTCTGAAGGAAAAGGGGGCCAAACCAGTCCTGGTGCGGTGTTCCCAATAAATCACTGTGGAGGGTAATTTATAATGTTTAAAGTGTTCAATGTGCAGTGGTAACATTACTGTATTGACGTCTGCTTTAACAGTAAATCTTTGGCTGGACATATCAAGGACTCATTTATAGATGAACCCAATCACACTAAGGCACACACCAGAGATAAGTTAATTTAAAAAAAACATTTCACAATCTAGCAATTAGTCATCTTCTAATTGGCGATGTCATATCAGCACACTCAGCAATCTATTTCAGATAAAGACCGTAAGCAGTTTTATTATCCTCTGAATCACCAAGTTTAAGAAATTGCTTAATATTTTCTTGACGCGTCACAAAGGGTTCAGCCCAGACTGCTCTAGAGACCCGGAGTTCTGCCCGAGAGGACATGCTGCTCAGTTAAATGCTAGTGAAATCAGATCGAAGCAATACTCTTAAATATCTAGCTACTGTGGCCAGTCATGGACACTCTCAACCCACCACCCACACGTTTGCTCGCTTCATTAATAGCTAAAAGGCAAGGCCAGTTCGGTTTATTGATAACTGCTGCTGCTGTTAAATGAACAAACGAAACTAATTAGGATCAAAAATACCAAATCAGCAAAACTTTTCAAACAAGAATTACAAGCAACATGACAAAAACTTGCAACATAAATAAGACCAGACAAGATAAGGTCTTGTAGCCCAGGCCCATAGCCCCAGTGGCAGTCCATAGCACACTCGGGGATAAAGAAGTCTATGGTGCTTATATACTGATACCTAGCTACTACAGCATGAACCTTGGAACTTTGATTTCATTCATTGACACATCTTGACTAGAAAATATGTCTTGGTTCTTGGGTCTTAATGGTGTGTCTTTTAGGATCTAAGATTTAGTAGAAGTGCAGTAACATTATTTTTATACTTATACCTTTATATGACTTTCATTTAAAACTGAAAAAAAGAATGACAAAAAGATAGAAATGCATAAACAGTGTTTTAAAGAAAACAACATTATTTAAATCTGGTCAATTAAAAAAAAAAGGGTAAACGTATGGAGAAATATTTAAAAAATGAAACCTTTAAATGAGCTTTTGGAAAGAAGAACAATTGAAAAGAATATAGATTCCATTATTTTTTGTCATTATACGAAAGGTACAAAA
>JAVSBV010034455.1:0-11509 GCA_033117975.1 Parotocinclus spilosoma | reverse complement strand
ATATTACACTTTCCTAAAAGGCCAATCCCAAGTTGAGCAAGCCTAGGGCGACAGTGGCAAGGAAAAACTCCCTAAATAAGCAAGAGGCCTACCATAGCAAAGACAACAAATCAAAGAAAGCGGAAAGGGTAAGTAAACATAATCGACAGAACAAAAAGAGAAGAAATTGAACATCCTGCATCTCAAACATTTAAGAGTTAAAACCTTCAGTTAACAGCAAACTTCATAAACACTATGCATTAGGAAATAAAACGAATGTAACCACTGTCAAATCTGCCAAACATATGGAACCTTCTGCAAACTTTCAATGCAATTACTGACATATTTGCATCATTTTACACCAGTCATTATACTCCACAACACAGTTTCACATCAGAAGAGGCTGTGGAATTCAATGTAACATTGTTGTCCATTCTCACTATTATTATTTGCATACTACAGAGCAGGCTTGGCATTTGACTACAAAACAAAAGTACAGTATATCACACATTCAAACCAACACACGCATCTTATTACTTTAAACCAACCTTCATCATGCTTTCAGCCAGTCCAAAACATGCTAAACTTGAACCATCTACAACAGACATTAGAGTTGATATGAACTAAGTAGCCGGCTTCCACTCTTAATAAATGATTATATGTTTATGTATTTTTTAATAAAACAAAAACAAGCCAAAAAATGTCACCTGTTCTTCAAGTGTTTTGTCACTCCTATAGTCTGTCTCCTCTCTTAAACTCAAATAAATGTTTTTTAAAAAATGATTATAGCTTTTTTTTTTTTAATAAAGAAGCCATTTAAACGCTTTATAAACTAAATAAAACGGACATAGACATAAATCATAAACTTGTTTTACCATTTCCTCTTGAATCTACATCACATCTAACAGTATACAAATAACTCAAATCCATCCTTGCTAGACACAAAACAAATCAATGATAAATCATCCCAATAAAACGCAAGATATAAACTGTAACAGACATGTCACATTCAGCTTAACTATGCAAGATAAGCCACAAACTAAACAATTCATCTAATAATGTAAATGTTCATATATTTATTCTTAGATTTTTATAGCTTAGCTGTTTTTTAAAAAATATTCTTAAACCTGACTTCCAGACAGATTTGATGGTCTAATTCTTACAGTGACCTGCTGTTGTACATATCTAGGTTGCTCTCAGATCGTCCTGAAACACGTTGACATGGATAAGTAATGTTGGCTGAGTAGCTGGAGGCCCTCTCAGTGTGTTGGAAGTTCATGTCTTTCCAAGTCCATGAAGAGAGTCAGTTCTCCCAGTAAAGAATAGGAAACATAGCCTCATTTTGGCTCTGCGTATTGGCTGTCGGCCCAACACTGAAAACTCAGCCATGTTTTAGGAGGGAGGATAAAAGTGTGCTCTTAGAAAAGATCTAAAGGGTGATCTTAGAAAATATATACTGTAACTATCACAGCTCATATATCTGCAGAGGGGTACAAAAGAACTGTACTACTAAATAGAATTTTTAAATAGCTTTAAAATATAATGTTGCCAAAGAAACAGATGTTACTCACCACAAATACGTTAGGAAACGTCTTTTGAGTAATCTCACACTGGATATGGAAGCGAACAGAAATGAACAGTGGGAATGGTGGCCAGAGAGGTAAAGAGTTTTTTTTAAATATGAAACACACGTTAATTTGGTAGTATTTAGGGATCCCCATGTCTCCAAATCCGCATAAACCATCTCCAAATCTCCATATGGCATGAAACAGCTTGGAAGGGGTTCAATAAGAAGAATTTCCCTTACCTCTAACTACAATCATAAGCATCACATGTTCGCTAGATGCTTCTGGAATCATATGGACTTTTGACTGCAAACATTTTTACGCTAAGTTCCGTGCAACTTTACAACTTCACACTGCTAAGTACAGTTCTGGAAAAAAAAACTTTTACAAATGGCCATTACCAATGTTCTTCAAATCAACATATCTACATGCATGGCAGCAATTCCAACACAGGCACACTTCAATCCGCATAATGAGATCCTGATTAGGTGAACACTTTGAACCACATCACAATTATTGAGCGAAAGCTGCAATTTAAATATTGATTTCAAAACTTTCTCAGGTTAAAACATAAGTATTGTTTGTTTTATTTGCATTATTTAAACAAGGTAAGAAAATGCTGCATCTTCTATATATAGATTTATACAATTGCATTATTATGATAGGCCTATATAAGAATTTGTGAGTGATTTATAAGCAAAATAGAAATCTTACATTTAACAATACCTACTAATAATCTAGCCAAAGAAACTGGTAATTTTGCAGTACTCTCTCAATTGCTTCCAGAGGATAGTAAAGCATCTGTGATCACATGGGGCTGTGTGTCCATATAAATACCGTTTAAAAGTTTATAAAGGAAGACTTTGTCAAATGTAAACAGATTCTGCACTGAATTGTGTTTTTAGCTTTGCAGGTTGAGTCAGTGCAGGTTTGCTGACAAATAAAAGTAGCACAAAATGCAGGGGTGCTAATAGCAATGACGCACTTAGTTTTTAAAATAAATTAACTTTAATGAAAGGTTACATTTCTTTAATATATTCCCAGAGTGTGATATTAGGCTAATTAACCACACAGGGCCACTCCATAGCTCTATCTCTCTCTTTCATAGATACACAAGCAGAGATGCAAAGCACTTGGCAAGCTTTAATGTAGTCAGAATGCAAAGAAGCGGCCAGGGATTCACTCACTTCAAACAGCATGGCAAATGGCTGCCATGAAGGCATGCCATGAGATAAACTGAGTGAGGTCTTCCTTCATGTTACATTAGCAAAACACACACTCCGGACTGGTCCAAACAAGATGTGATTAATGTGTAATAGGCCAGCTGGTTGGAGCCACAATTGTTGGCAGAAAGGACATGAACCCAAAATGGAAATAATCCCACCTCAGATCGGCATCACATAAAATACCTCTGAATCACATAAAATAATTGTTAACTTGCTTTTGACAATACATAAATGTAGTTCCTTTTCTGATCTCTATCACACCAACCACATACACCAATGTACAGGCATATGTTCACACATCTTTGTATAAACACTGTACATATTAAGTGGTGACAAAGGAAAAAGAACAGAGAAGTGCCCCCGTCCTGTGTATATCAGATACTGGCTTTTTAATTGATCTAATATACAGCCACAATATTAACCCAATGACATGACATGATATCCTGCCCAGTGCAATGCCAAGTCAGGAGAACCATCATCAAACACACACATTAGTGCTAACACTTATTTTCTCAAAGTGCAGACCGACTGCAAGATTTGATATCTCCTGTTAGGAGCACTTTTCATATGAGCACACCTGTTTTCCTTAAGCCAGTAATCGCATTACCAAATGTGGCAACAGCCATGCCACAGATTCAGCTTATGATGTCAACCTGCCACTCACAGACACCTTAAAAACCTGTCTGCTGGCTCAGCCTGGCACTGCCCACCCATGGCCCCTAAAAGTACCTGGATGTGCTAAGCACCTCGTTTAACCCAATGAAAATCTGGTTAGAGCAGAAAAACAGATGCATGAGCCATGTCTTAGGCAAAAAAAAACATGGCATCCACATGCTCTTATAAAATGTCTTTACGAGTCACCATTAGAAAATGGCTGAATAGAGCAAATGTAGCCAGCTTCATGCCTGCATCAGTACAAGAGACTATTTTCATTACATTACCAACCAACAACTACTGTGAAAATAAATCTTAATTTACTTCAAACTTGCTCATAATAAAACAGAGAATTACCAGAAGTTGTTCGCATTGGTCTCCAGGTCTCACATTAACTGTTAAAGTTAGAGCTGGTTTCAAGTCTTAACCTGAGAAGTGGAACGAAGAGGCGAGCATCTCAGTCCTCATGTCCATCACATACCATAATGCTGTGTAGTGCGCTTTGGGATTATATATACTTTATAGGAGGGCAATGACCTTAACAAACTTCACTGTAGCAACAGTGAAAACAGGTGAGATTAAAATGATATTTTCCTTGTTGCAGTCCAGAAACTGGTTAAAAAAACAAACAACAACAAAAAAAAGCAGTACAGGTATGCGCTTTAACAACTTCCAGTCAACATCTGTTCATTTAATCAACAGACATCGTAAGAATTGTGATAGAGTATAGTTAGAAATAAAAATCTGTCTTTTTAAGTACGGATGTTGTGGGTCACCTCAACAGCCAATCAGGGCTTCAGATCCACAAGCAGGGACGGGAGTTGTGTAACTATCTTACCATTTGTGTGCTCACTTGCTCAGGTTTCAACTACAGACTCTGATGATGATGATGATGATTTTTTTGTGTAAGTTGCTCATGCTATTTGTAACATTTGAGCTTGTCCTATTGTATGCAGTGAGTCTTTGTTTGTTCCACCACTTCCTGTATATTTTATCTCACCTATAACTATATAACCTGGTTCACATTCAGACATGTCTCTGTTTCATCTGGCTGATCTTCCTTGTTGTATTAATACTGTCTACCAATGCACTTCTTGCCTCCATTAAAAAAGTTACTACCCTTTAAGTGACAGAGCTTTTTCCCATGGTCCTAACAGTAGATACAGCTGTATTGCCCAGAATAATTGTGAATTTTCATAGATTAAAATGCAGTGGCTCTAGAGATGCTGTGTAGGATGGTCATGTTCCACTCATGTTCTCAGCTGTATCTCTGATGTATTTACATATCATTTGCACACAGTTTCCTTGTAAAAAAATAACCTTTACATTTATTTTACAGTAGTACAAAAAGACTGTGGCTATGGTCATGTCTGGTAAATGTCCACTTTGATCAACGTCCTGTTTCACAGAAAGTGATGTTAAACGGTGCATACCTGTAATTGGCTAATGGGCATTCACAAATTGCTGTCATTATCTCCAGCATTTCACCACCTGTCAGATGAGACCTCGGGACTGCTGTGCCACCCAAGTGCAGGGGACCTCATTTTTACTGAGCATAAGTTTTATTTACTTATAACTGCACATTAAAAACAGTTGGACTGATGTGTCTGTGATGGCGTCTGAAAGAAATATATTTTATCACTGCTCCTTTGGTAACTCTGAGATGTTCCTTACTAAAGAAGTATACATAAAATCAACCTGAATCAAATTTGTCTGTCTCTCACTCTAGGCTGTCAGACAGCATCAATAAGTAAGCCATCGGACTGCTAGCTAAAGCTTAGTAGGGCAATCTGTGCTGATTTGAATTACGTACTAAATCGTTTAACTTGAAGTTATACAACTCGACACAGTAATAGAGTTGATGAGTAAAACACGTCATAAAGGCTATGAGTCATAACAGTATAAATCACAAGTTTCAGTATATTAAGCATATAATACTTTAGCATGTACTGTATACACTTATAGAAATGTCCAATAGTGTGCAAATAAATAGTCAGAACTGCAAGGATTGTAGGGAAAGTATATAAAATATTTGTGCAGTCTATAGACAATACACAATGTCAGTTTACACAAATACTTCTAACATAATTAACCAGCGACATGACACGATTGCCTCAGAAATGTCAAGTTAATAGTGAACTGCCTGCTGTGGAGAAAATAAGTTCACCTTTCTATACTATTAATAGCTAGTCCAGAGCTAATAGCTTTATACTGTATATTAATAGTTTCATTTGTCTTCACTAAGGTGTCCAGAATTCTGGGGCTGACAGTAGCTTGCTCTTACAGTTGGTTGATTAAAATGTATTGGCTGAAGGATTACTGCAACACGGCACAATACCTCAGCATACCTAAAACAAGTTGTGCCAAGAAAATGTTGGCTTTGTGTAGTAAGAAAAAGCCAATAATCTTTTTTCCTCATCCCTCAATAATCTTTTTCATCTTCTTCATTTAGAACTGAATTACATAACAATGTCAACACTTTATTATAAAATAAGCTTTATTTTAATGAACATACCTGTAATTTAATGTATGTGTTTTAAGCATGTCCTGCACTCTTCAGTGCTAGATGAAGAATTCAACATGGTGTTGTGAAGTGAGTCACATAGAGGAATGAGTGCTGGGAAATGTAGTGAGAAAAAACAATGGCTGTGGCCATGTATTAGGCATGTGTGAAATATACTGAAATAAATATTAAACTCCTCAGTTTACGATAAATTCGATAAATTGTAATGTATCGCTATCTCATATCAGGCACTACCTATATTGTGAATTTCCATGAATTACACAAGGTTTGGCAAATGTATAACAGATTAATGTTCTAAATGTATTTTCAGTATTGTTTCAGATGCATTTTAATATTGTTTGTATGTAACTGTCTTGTGAAAACACTGCTTATATTTACATTAAAGTAGCATAAAAATACTATGTGATTATCAAAATGTCCAGTAAATGACCATTTAGGCCAACGTTTGTTTTACAAAACATGATGTAGTCATTAAATACCTGTACATGATATCTATCTGTGTCACTCTTATAAAAACAGTGATGGCAACAGTGCAGGACATGCAACAGGGACATCTACCTCAGCACTTCTATTAATATGCAGCAAGTGATTCAGACGCTGAGGAAACAGATTCAGCTTTTTGAGGTCATGGTGTGGCGCACACTCCAGAAACTCAGCAGAGGATTTGTGAGGATTATGGCGAGAGAAGGATGAACAGGTGTTTGTATAGAAAGGCCTAATAACACAATCCTGCTTTCAATCAAAAATCTCTAAGATATTGTAGCAACTTATGGCACAACTTATACTAAAATGAATGAATTCCTGGCATATTTCTAAAATTACTCATCTGTGGCTACATTTAAAGAATCTAAAAGTGAAGTCTAAAAGTGTGAGAGAAAATTTGCATAAAAAAAACAGCTCAAATAATTAAAGAAACACTTTAAAAATCTCTTAAGTGGGGAAAACACCATGCATAATCTCTTTCCTGATATGGACTGGGCAATGTGTTAGGAATAAAAAGTAAAAGCAGGCTAGTCAATTTATCCGAAATTCCACTGCAGCAATTCAAAAAGATATAGTCTTGGCTAAGTCTAAGATATGTCTTGGCTCCATGTGTTTGTATTCATGTTTGACAATGTCAGCGCATGCTCCTAATGAGACGCGAATGGTGTCCTGGAGGGACAACGAATTCCCACCAATGGCCTGCTGGAGGTCATTTTGTATGGTTCTGGCAGTGCTCATCCTATGCCATCTTGCACAAAGGAGCAGATACAGATCCCGCTGAGTGGCTAAGGCCCTTTTATGGCCTTGTCCAGCTATTCTAGAGTAACTGCCTGTCTCCTGGAATCTCCTCCATACTCCTAGGTCTGTGCTGGGAAACAAAGCAAACTTTCTGGCAATGACATGTATTGATGTACCATCTAGACAAAGCTCTGTTTTTATCTCATCTGACCACATAACGTTCTCCCATGCCTCCTCCGGATCATCCAGATGGTCATTGGCGAACTTCAAACGGGTCTGGACACTTGCTGGCATGAGCAGGGGGATCTGGTGTCCCTTGCAGAATTATAATCCATGGTATTGTAGTGTGTTACTAACAATCTTTCAGACTGTAGTCCCAGCTCTCTTCAGGTCATTGACCAGGACAATGTGACTTTCTGGATTTTTTTAATGACACACCTCTCCATTCTTTGTAAGTGAAATTATTGTTTGGAATAATGATCAAAGGCCTGATGTGTTCTACCAGTAGCATGGACTGAACTGACTGACTACACCTGCCCTTAAACAGCTATAGCGTGCCTTTAGTCACATGGGTGTTAAATGTTCACTCAGGTTATCTCAGATTTACAAACAGTAGCATGCTGCTTACTACTAGACAGCTAAACTGTGGTAAGCCAACACTACTATGGCTCCAAACTTTGGAATTCACTCCAAGAAGAACTGAGAGTCCTTGATTATTTAGGCACATTTAAATAGAGTTTAAAGGCTCATACGCTATAGTTAGTTTTAAAGTAATTTTTACACTCAAATATTAAGATTTATTTTCAAAAATGCTCCCTTGTTCTTATTTTAATTATATTATTGTAATTAATGTTCTTCAACTAGCATTTAATCTTTGATTTACTGTTTTCTGCTATTCAGATGCGAATCTTTATTTATTAGCATAATTCTTAAGTTAAAGGCGTAAATGGGGTACAATTGTAATTTGAATACCATTTTAATTAATTTGCATCTTTCATTTAATCCATTCCTTTACTGTTTTATTACTTCATTAATTTTCTTTAAACTTAATCCTGGTCAAAATCGCAAGAATACTTTTGCCTTGCTGGCAGCACAGGGCACAAGCCAAGAAAAACCCTAGACATCTACTAGCACTAATCCACAGCATAGATCTTGAGATTTTATTCCTAACTTTAGTTCATTCTGCAGGAACAGTCGTTCTTCCCAAATTGAGCAGGTATTAAATGTGTGTGCATGTATTTGATACAATACCTTGTATTTGGTATTGGCAAATACTCCATGTATTTGGAGGTTTAAAGATTCTTGTCTTGGGTGTATTTCAAAATCTGGATAGTGGTTTTGTATTAGGTAACGTGTGTCCATGTGCATGGGTCCTGCTTTTTTATTTTTAGATTAAGCTTTTCTTAAAGGCTGTTACTAGATTTTTCACAAAAAGTGCATAATTATAATAGTCTAGTCAAAGATTATTGACTCATTACGCAAAAGTTTCCCCATCCTGTAAAAATAGTTCCAGAGAAATAATATAGTATAAAGACGACTGTTATGGCTTGGGCACTCCAACAAAATTCACCACCTATTCATCATCTTCTGCTCCTATTATCACTTCATGGTCCATGTTGACTTGTCTGCAGTCTAAGCAGGAACAATAATCAATACACACATCCCTTTTCCCGGGTAAATCATTTGAGTGACGCATGCTGATGTCTCTTTAAATACTGGCAGCAGTATCATTACCAGGGCAATCTGATTAGCTGAACTCAGCAATAAAACAATCAATAAGTCTGTGAGATTTGGGTTCTGTCATGTTTTTTCAAATCAAGAAAATACATTTCCAAAAATACAGTACTGTGCAAAAGTCATAGGCCACCATAAGATTTGTTGTATGAACAATGGGATAATGGTCACATATAACACACTGGCAAATAATGGAACAAAAAATCTCAAACTTGGGTTTGGGACTCCATAATACTCCTTTCCACCGATCTTAATTTCAAGTTTTGTAAGCTTTATTATAACAATTTTTCACTGTATTCCTCTTCTGAAAAGGGATTGGCTGCTACCTTCTTATATGAGCATTCCTTGGCAACAATTCCAAGGTCAACATGGCATCCCTATAAAGCTGCCAGATGCTGCTATTGCTCAAGTGTAAGGGGGTTGCACTAAATACTCACAACTGTAGCCTATACAAGCTTTTGATCTGATTCCCTGTATTTTCTCTTTGTTTTTTAATAACTGAATCGAGCAATAACTAGATATGGTCATTATGGTCAAATCATTGTTAAAAGAAAGCATATCTAAGCTAATGGTGCCCTAAGACTTTAGCACAATATTGTGTTATTATATACAGAACATTTGAAACTATTTTAACCATATGTTACTAATTATGCTTAAAAACTTGCTTATTGATTATTTCATGTCCTTCTTGGAAAATGCTTCTGCAACTGATGTGACTTATATCCCTATATATATATATATATATATATATATATATATATATATACACAAAAATCCAAGAATAATATAAGAGGGAGGAAAAAAACATGTGCTCAGAATAAGAAGCAAATACAGACAGCTACAGTAGCAACCACAACAGTAGAGAATAAAATGATTAGCTATGACCTAAACCAACATCAATGAGATATAAATATTCATAGACAACCTTTGTTTTTTGTGATTGCTAATATGTTCATCAATCTGCACATAACTAGAGGAATGCATACTGTGCTTCTGCTTTATGCATCAATAAACAGTAAAAGATTACAGAGGTCAACTTCAAAAACATCCAATAGAAAAAAAATGCACCCATACACAACCTACTGACAGAATAGACTTTGGAAACAGAGAAAAGATTTTGCATTCCCTGTGCCATTATTTGGCTCGAAAGCTTGTTCGTCTGAAAATGAACTAACAACAAATCATTTAATGTCATAAGCAGGTTGCACAATACTGTTGTACAGTGTTGCCCTTACATGTTAGGTAAGGTACATGTTAAAAGTAGGATTGATCATTATTTAACAGCACTGGCAACATACACCCAAAACAGCCTTATAAGCACCAGTTTCACTAAAACTGGGATAACTGAGGAGTTCTTCCTAATGGGCAAAAAAACTAACATTTTTCAACAGAATGTGACAAGTAAAAAGGGTCAGTGTTCAAGTATGCACCCAAAATTAGCTTTTTTATTATTATTAAGAACAAACAATAAATATTACATAAGGTTTGGATGATCAAAGAACTCCTGCTGAAAAAATGCCTACTCTACAGACATAGAGAATAAACAGCTAATTAATAGGGCCTATGCTGAATTCTAGCTTGATGATGCAAAATTTGGAGCTGCCTTCCATCGCTCCTCCCTAATGTGTGTGCAGGTGAAAAATAGTGCTGAAGAGGACAGTGGTTAATCCTTTGAGGATCAAGGGACATGTGTGTCCCATAAATTTAAATGGAAGCCAAATGCAATTAAAACAACCTAGAGTAGTCAAAATGAAACCACTTAGTATGTCACTGACTTTATCTAAATAAGACTGGTTTCAATATGTGTGTTCGTTTAATTGTCAAATTAAGAGGAATTTTGTGTCAAAATAACTAAAATTGCATGTGTACAATCCTTAAGATCCTGAAAAGGGTTAACGTATCAGTTGCCTTTTTTCTAGGTTATGGTGGCTGGAGTCATCATTTACTCTGCCATTGATTAATCTAGCGCTAGGATGGCGATACTACAATAAGCACAAAATGTATGTTCTGTAAACTCTTTCTCACTGGTTTATTATTAATAGACTATGCCAAATTAGCTAGATGAATAAAACACCTAAAAGACAAAAAGACTTAATTATAGGCCAGATATCTTTAGATATCAGTGTCATCAGTACTCAGAATATTAAGTTAATAGGAAAACATAGTTACATGTTAATTTGTGTTTATATATGCATTTAATGTCAATTCTAAATTCATGTGGCAATTTTTATGTGAATTAACAATATGTGAGTGAGTAATGGTGATGGGGAGTTGGGAGTGTAGCAAAAGGACTATTCACTGTATTCATTACCCGCCACTGACTGAAACTGACTGAAAGATCTCTCAGACTGGTAGGTACACACAAATCTATGTGCACAAATATTTTTCCCCATTTTCTCCAGATTATTTATACCCATTTTGGATCTAGGCAATCATTGGCTGCTGGAGTTAAGCCCCGCCCACCAGCTCATTCTACAACGCCCGTTACATCAGTGAAAGCACACCACTCTTTTACCACGATTGGAAAATGGTCGGTGAAAAACACAGGAAAGCTGTGTGTTTGTTTTCTCATATTAGCTAGTTTTAATGATTATGCCTTTTAATAA
>JAVSBV010034435.1:0-11510 GCA_033117975.1 Parotocinclus spilosoma | reverse complement strand
TGATAAATAAAAGTATGAGATTTAAGGGAAAACACAAAATTGTCTAGGTAACCCCAAACTTTTGAACGGTAGTGTATGTATATTGAACAATGACTGTGTCTGTTTGTCTGCGAGAGACACACAGACATTTTTTCGTGTGGGGGGGTGGGGGTGGAAAAACATGTAAACAGCCCAATATCATGCATCGCTCATCCCACCTTTGAACATGACAACCACCAAATTATGATGGACTTGACAAAAGGCACCAAAACCCATACCAACCGGACTTTGGCCATATGACAGACATATTTTAACACCTACTTTATTTATGGATGGGTCCAAATCTGGAGGCTAGGTTCCAGAACCAGAGTTCCACCTTCACAGGAGACAGCCATACAGCTAAAGTATGTGGACGAGAAGCCAAAGGCTCTGTCATTATACATATTCTGGCTCCAAATCATGTATTCAAGCCCCAGAGTCTATGACCCAGAAGCACTCGTTACCTGACATACCATGGGATTTAAAAACTGACAGGGTGGCACACAGCACCCTGGCTATACAACCAATGGACATCAAGCTACCATCTGTGGACATCAAACCAGCTATACAATCATACATTTAAAAGCAATCGGGAAGGCCAGGAAAATGATCAACTGCAGAAAATGAACCTTCCAAACACTAATGTAACAAAGCATTTCCATAGTAGATTTGATCAAACAACTTAGCAACGAAGTAGCAAATAATTAATTCTAAGCTGATCCATCAGCACCTCTTAAAGGCGTAACTCTTGTCAACTTTTGATATGTATTTTACTGAAAGCATGATAAGGCATACAATCTCATCAGAAGAAATACAGAGGTTAGAAGTACATTGTGCTCCAAGTTTTAAAAATGCCCATAAAATCCTGTTCTGTTCCAACTGTGACTATAAATAAACATGTACCACACTAAACCTTTTGCCGCGGGTAAAGCCATGATGTAATTCATGGTGTTAAAACCAAAAGAAACAAACAAAAAGTTCTCTGCTATAGCTGTCTAAATAGCGTAATGGCGTTGTCCTCTCCACCTGAAGTAAGCATCACCGATTTACTGCTAAACTGTTTAGAAATGCTGCAGTATAGCCAAATCTCGACTGTTGGACAGCATCATACCACAAGGTGTTACTGCTCCAACGTTGGCTTTGACTACACAAGGGTAGCAAAGTAAATACAACATAGTGAAGATTATGGACAGAATAATGATTCTCGAGGATCAGAAGAACCATAGTTCAATACGAACCCCTAAATATGATTCTAAATAGTATTCTATTGTCACAATATTGACTTCATTCAATTTATTAAGGCTTGCTTCCTAGTTTTGCAATGCATCAGTGCCACTATTCTCATCAGCTTCATATTAAACTCCAGTGCCAAAAGATGGACCAGGTCATGGGAAATTTTCATCTAAAAGCTCTTTGTTAGTCAAGACAATATGATTTGTGTGACTGTGTAAATAGTACTGACAACAATGTGCACAACACCTCCAAGGCCAGTCTGAGCAGATGGACGAGTGAGAGAGGGAGAGAAAGAGAGAAAGAAAAAGAGAGTGAAGGAAAAGCGGGAGTGCACAATGACCTGCTTCCTCTGTGGAGGAGTGGCTGTGCTTGTTTTTATTAGGTAGCTCCAGGGTTCCCTGTGACTGATGCAGATATTATTATGCTATTATTAGGACTTTCGGATGCGCAACATCGGCCCTGGGCCTCATAACACGGCAGTGTGTGCCAGGTGCTGGTGCTTGCCTCGTTTGCTACATTTATCCTTTATAATCAGTCAGATAAACAGGACGCTCGGGTAGCCGTGCTACCCCCCTCCGTACAAACGCTCGACCCGCCCTTCCATGACCAGGTTGTCCAGTGGAACAAAGGAGGTAGCATTCAGATCTTACATTATACTTTTATTGTACTTCTGACCTGAACAAATCTTCTAAAATGGAGATGAATAATCAATAAATCATGTGCATTTACCAAGTTTATTTAGATTTAGATTTATTAGATGTTTTACATGGTCTGTCGAGTTTAATGCATTTCAAAGCACCTTTTCAAAATGGTCACAAAGCAGTCTAAAAAAAAGTCAAATCCCTTCAACGTTGCAAGACACCAGACAAATATCTATCCTTATTTTTTCAGTTTTAAAAAGTGACTGAAAAACTAAGGCCTTCTAATATAAAGCAAAACGGTTTCTAAATATTCTAAATAACCAGAGCTGCCCTGTAAGCAGGACACTACAACAAAAGGCTATGGAATCGTGTGAAGTTTAATTGTGGTATCACTGTTTTGGTTATTCTAAATTAAACGTGATGAATGGTGGCATCAGCTAGGCTGTCTAATATGGGCCAATTTGTAGTGTTAACTCTCAATTGAGATTCATACTGTGGTGACTTTATTTGTTTGCTAATTAAGCCTGGATGTAATTGGGGTATGTTAAGGATTGGCAAGACACCTGCTGTGACAAAGCAGTTTTGTATTAGATCTTTGTAACATGTAAAGGAATACAAATATTCAGTGTACTATCTAACAGAGTAGCAGAATTGTCAGTTTAAAATAATAAAGTACACATGTAGCTAACTGGGCTGTAATCATTTCCCGATTAAAGCTGCACCGATTTGATGTACTGCAAACTTTTTTTGGGGTCAAATATTTTATTTTGAAAGAGGGGGAAAAAAACTGTTTTATCACGCTGGCCCAGGGACAGGAAAGGAACTCCTATTGCGAACGAAAACTTGATGAACAAAGGCTTGCACTATAAATGACTATAATAAAATAAGAAGTCAGTTAAATGCACTGATTCCTTAAGCGCTTCTGTGCCAGTCAGTACACCTTCCTTGATTTGACTGTGCAAATGTCAGCTGTGTGAATTTGTTAAAAATGCAGTATTTAATCACTGTCCATGCACTTATCAGTAATGCCGGTGCTTCTTCATTTACGATGGCTGACTTGCCATATTTTGGCTTTACAAGGGTAATCTGATGGTAAACATAAAAACACATTCAGCAGAAACCGCATTCTGAATTTTCCTAGGCTGTGCTGGTCCAGGGGGTCACGTGGCAGAAGTGCTGAGCTCTGGGAAATGTAGTGATGAAATGCTGTGATTGGGCATAAATCATCTTTTTTTAAATTTTAATAGGTCATTCAATAAATTACATGAAATAAATCCAATTCATATTCAATACTTTGACCAACTGTAGATCAATGCAAGTACGAAGCTCACAAAAAATGGAAAAAACTCTTAAGTATGAATTTTTTTTTATTGTACGCTATACACTACGATACACTCCTGCCCTCGCCAGTACATGATGTTGGGAGCTCATCACGTGGCAGGAGTGATAAGCGCTGGGAAATGTACAGAGGAAATGCTGTGGTTGTGGCTTTTTCACTTTTAATACATTATATATGATAAATTTACTTCACGATATGTTTTTCATAGCATATTGTCATTATATATTGTGGTATTTATATTGTGTCATTCAAAAATGCAACTAATACATAATTTTAAAAAACTGTTCAGCTGTTTTGGCTGTGAGCTCAGTGTGTTCAAAATTTCGGTATCCATTTCAGCCAAGCAATTGTATTAATTTAGCATTGTTTATTCTTAATGATAGACCTTATCCTTGCGCAACAGGGCCTTTAATGTGCTGTGTCACCTTCATGCCTGAGAGTCATAGATAATTACTGGTGTGTGAGTTATATCTGATGTGAGGGATGGGGCTTTAAATAAAACACCTGGGTGAAAAGGCTGGCAGGGTGTTAATCCAGTGATGTCATCAGGAGGGCACGACGACCTCCACCAGATCATTGCTGAGCAGAGCCAGGGTTTATACGAGCTGGGAGACCTTGACGGAGAGGGGAGAATGAGATAGAGGAGCCGAGGGAGACTCGGGGAGTCGATAGTTCACCCGAGCAGTGCAGGCGCTCGATGACATCATCATCAGCCCATCTTGCAGATGTTCGCTAACACAATCGATTTTTGAATAATTCTTCTTGCCCGGTTTGAGAGCAGAAAATGGCTGGCGGTGATTGCGCGCTTCCTCCACGTCAGCTGAAGCCCATTATGAGGCAAAGGTAAATTGTTGAGGCATTTTGGGAAAAGAGCGCATCTAGAGTGATGAACTTCTCACGAGACGGCTGGATGATGTCATGTCTGGTGTATGTGTGCATATTAGTGGTGTGTGTATAATCCCCAAGCACTCGCCTCAATGCCTCCTGCTGAGGGCTTTCTCTCATCTCGTCCTTCCTGGAACGTGTTTTGTTCAGTGCTCAGTAATGGGTGTCACGTTGACCTAGACAGACCTGTTTGATCTGCTTGTATTATTGCTGTAATATGTATTTTTAAAATTCATATTTTGTTGCCTTACCAATTACTGGCAGCACTATTTGTTTGGAAGGTTCCTTACATGTTTTGTTTCGATGGCTGGTGATTTGAAGTGTGTACACACATTCTCAGCTCATACTGAAACTAAATGTTAACGCACTGAAACATAAAGATTGGTGTGTGGGGGGGGGGCTTTAAAAAAAATTGCATGGTATGTTTAATTACTGTAATGGGTAACAAAAACATTTCTGATGCTCATGATTCATTTTGCTGCCATATTGATTCCATTCACCTATGCTGCATTGTCAAGATTTTTTTTGCATTTGGATTTGCAGTTTAAAAGCACAAGATTTAAACATAAAGCAGGAAATAATAGAATTATGCCTAGCGTAAAATGATGAACTGTGAGTAAACAAAACTGTATATAGCCCGGTTAAATGGACTGTGTGTGAAATTTGAAACTGAATTCAAGATTTAACAGATAGAGCAGATTCTGTCAGGTGCCCTTGACAATCTAGCAGCAAAATAGTACGAATATGTTGCACATGGGTTTCTGGTCCGAACTATTCAGGTCCAAGTAAAGTCTGTTATTGCACATATTACTGTATGCAAGAATGTGCGTCTGATTTGCCTAAACTAATCATGTCAACTGGTTTTATTGTCATTTCAACCAAATGCGGTGGTGTACAATACACAGTGAAACGAAATAATGTTCCTCCAGGACCAAGGTGCTACATAAAACAATAGACTATACAATACATCACAAGTGTGCATGTGCAATGATGCGATACGTTATGCGATAAATACAAAAGACCCTTACAAGACAATGAACAATATAGACCGGGAGGGGAACAGTGCAGTTAAGCCCCCTAAGTAGTGGGAGCAGTAAGGTGCAGCAGTGTGCATTTTGGAATAAATATAAACATTAGACACTATAAACACTATACTCTGAATTTTAGCAGCAGTACTAATGTTATACAGTTGATTTAACATTAGCAGTAGTGTAGACAGGTTTAAAAGGTGAGGGTGTTTGTCTGCGTGCCTGCCTGTGTCTCTGTGTCTGTGTGTTCTTTTTGCCATTGAACCCCTTTGTTTGAGATAGTAAGGGCAAAGCTATAACTGTGGAATTTAAATAGCATCTTTAATTGAGACTGTGAGGGCAGCCAACAGAAGCCCTTCTTGAACACAGAACAGTGAAGTGAGTACATACTGTAGATACTATTTAAAGCCGTGAACGCTGTTTCTGAGTTAACGCCTCTAAGGTCTCCACTCCGTGATACCAACATGTCATTGGTCAAAAATCCTTGTCTTTTGACTGAAATCTGAGAGTGCTGTTTTGGCCAAACATTTTTGATGCACGTCTAAAAGTGAAAGCCACGTTTAGGTGTCATATTTCGGTTAGTACCACAACAATGATGTATGACATTGGAGGTGTTATCTAAAACGTATGCCTTTGTAGCTTACTGTGCGAGAGCAGGCTAGGGAGTTGTTAAAGTCGGATAGCAGCAACTAATTTGTTGTGAACGCACTTCACGGCCAAAGGAATTGTTTTAAAGCATATTCACTATAATTCTGTGCTTCTATAAATTATTTTGATGTAAAATAAATCCATTGCATAAAAGCAGTTGAAGGTTGGGTGTTATCATCTTCAGCTCAGGGCTGCGATGTTATTGATGATAGCGCACTCCCTTTCATGTTCTGCTAAAATTACGCTAATAGCTATGATGTTTGTTAAATATTAAAAAGAAAACCTCGAGGATAGGTCTATTTGGCTGTCTAAACATCTAAACATTTTTTTGTTGTGACTACCGCTGCCAAATGATAAATTATTTAATCATGTTTATCTCGTTTTTGCTTCGGTGATGGTTAATATTTTTCTTTCTTCGAAAACCACCAGATAACCATTTGATCGAACAAGGCCCCCTTACACTTAAACTTTTTATGCACATTGTATCCGAGTTGTGTCCGAATATGGTTTTAACCTCATAAATAGTTTACATTTATGTCATTAACATTGTGTTTAGCAGACGCCCTTATCCAGAACGGGTTATTAAGATTTAAGGGCCTTGCTCAGGGACCTAACTGTGCAATGATGGGATTTGAGCTCTGGAGCTTCTGGTTCATAGTCCAGTACCTTAACCACTAGGCCACCACAGTCCCACCTTTTACATGTTGTACTCAAATGTGTCCAATCAACCAGATTTCCACTGATGACTCGTCTTAAAATCTATTTTGTTTTAAAATCTGATTTATTTCTTTTATTACTAATTAAAATGTTATTATTTTTTTCAATTATAGTATTTACTTAATTTTACTATTACTTTAATATACTTTTAAGTGTTTATTTAATTGACATCTAGGCCACCCATGGAGAATGGGTCCCATTTTGAGTCTTGGACCTCCCAAGGTTTCTTCCTTCTACTTTCAGGGAGTTTTTCCTTTTCCACTGTCACCCTAGGCTTGTTTAATTTGGGATAGGCCTTTTATTATAATATAGCATAATATAGTGTAAAGCTGCTTCGAGACAATGTTCCGTTGTAAAAAGCACTATATAAATAAAACTGAATTAAATTTGAATTGTTTGCTGTGTCCCACATATGTACACCGGGCTCATAACACTGAACCATCCAATTCCTGTGTTGTTTAGAGTGGTTTTTTTTTTTTTTTTTTTAGGCAATCGCTTGCGTTACTTTGAGCAAAGAGACACCTGCTACTTCGAGAGGTAGCGCTTAAAAGTAAATGTCTGTTAAACATGATTAATAAATACTCAATAAATCACAATTCGTGCACTAGACAGCAAATCGGTGGGAACGGATCATATTACAGCTCATTTTGGACTCTGGTATCAGTCCAGATTGCTTATTATTTATTAAATTAAAATGTTTATTGTGGTCACCACCTCTGCGCATTCTGTGTCATCTCTCCAGACTTTCAGGGATGGATGTCACAGATAAAGTGTGTTGTGTGTCGTAAAGAACTGAGCTGTTGTGCAATACAAAATGGGACTTCAATACTTCACCTCATGGATTGGTTTGAGCAATCAGAGCAGATATCAATACATCATGGGGTGGATTTTTGTGGCTTAGCCTTATCCTCATTCTTAAGATACATGAAATGACCTAGTGTAAACAGGGTCAATATAGCTCAAGTTCTATCAAACAATAATGATTGAAATGTTTACATCTATTGTAATAGGTACTCTTCTTTTCTTGTGAGCAGCCATGAGGGTAAAAGGATAGTCAAATCATTAACGTCACTATTCCCTGTAGACTAATAGCACTATATATGGTATGTAGAATGGTGATTAGGGACCATTTTTGACACATCCCTTAAGTACAGATCCCCATTAACTCAATGAATGAAAAACTTGATTAATGACATTAATTGTCACCTTTAAAACGCTATTACCAGTGTAGTTTTGACAGCATAAGGAGTAAATGATAATTCATTGGTATAGGAGAACCATATCCTGACTTGTTTTATGGTAATGGTGAAATAGCTATGAATAGCACAGTCATCACATGAATATTTTTCTTTATATGTCATATGATATAGAAGAGTATTAGTTAAATATCTGTGTCTAGTGTTCTTTTACAAACATCCTGACCATTAAGTTTAACTGTATTTGGTTTCATACTATGATGAATGTGTACAGGAAGATGAGGTTAAAAGATACAATGAAACTGTTTACTTCCTAATTTGGACGAATAATTCTAATTACATATTGTGCTGGCAGCTGTGTGTACTAAACCTATTCCAAGCTCCAATCTGTGTATTCACAAACGACTGTATTGTGGTTTTAAACAGTGGTAAATTACCATAAACTTAACATTGATCCCCTTAGAAGCATTATAAAACACAACTAATGCTGGAAGTCACTAAGACTTGGAAGGGATCAATACATATAAACATAACTAATCGCAGCAGTGCACGGAATGTAATATTTAAAATGACTAAACAATATTTACCCAGGAAAGGAAATAAATACCATAATGATTACAGTAATGGTGGAGTCTGGATGAAATCTTGATTATGGATGCATGGCAATTTTAATCAACTGTACTGGCTCTTTGGTGCAGGTTGGCACAAATATTATGAATGAATAATTCAGTTAACTCTTTTGATTAAATGTTTCTAATGATTTCATATCTCTCCCTGTCTTATTGTGTAGCCAAAGCAAATCGGTGATGATTTCTGCGGCTTGGTGCTTAACCAGCCTCTGGGAGGGCTACGAGTCATCGAGGGAACACCGCTGTATGATGAGCGGACAGACGGCATGGCTTCAGTGGCTGCTTACACTTACGGGGATCATACTGTGGTGTTTGTGGGGACACGCACAGGCCACCTTAAAAAGGTAAGACAGGCAGAGTATGGATTTTGAATGGGCATGTACAGCAGTCTGCTGTGGCTGAATGTTCTGAGGTGGATGGTTGGTTTATGGATAATTGAGAGTGACGAGAGAATTTAAGATAAGGAGCATCTGATCGAGCATCTGCCTGAAAAAGCCTGTTGTAGGGTTTATTTTGGGTAATGGATGGTTATTGATGTATTGATATTGATTTAGTCGAAAAGCAGGGATGAATGGCACTATAGATAAGTTGGAAGATAGATACGGATGGATAAATGTATGGGTGTGTATGTAGATCTATTGATGGAAGGCTGTAGATAGAAATATTGATTATATTGATGTACATGAATCTATATGGGTCGATTTATACTAAATAGCATACAGATAAATGGATATGCACGTACGAACTATGGTGTACAAAGAAATGTAGATGGAGTAATTAGTATTGGATGTAGGTATGAAGGTAGATGGGAGTGGATGGCTGGAGAAATAAAGGCTCACTTAAAGAAATGTGATACTCACTCATCAACGTACATGAGGCTGATATGTATGATTCACATGAAGCCTAGGTTTTAGCCACGTTACATCGATTCACCGTGTGCCTTGTGGCAAACATCAACCGACTTATTTTTATATTTTAACAACCTGCATTAGTGGCTGCTGCTGTAAAATGGTTGTTGTAGAGGAATTAATGTGTGGACAGTGATATAGATTTAAATGTTTTAATGTGGATGGATTTTTAATGTATTTGGAGTATTTGGATGTAGATGAATTTTGGGGGATGTTGATACTCCGCACACGGTTCGGTTTGTATCACATTTTTTTGGCACTGTTAACTGGCGACTATACAGTTTCGGTATATTTGATGTTGTGGAAAAGAAAAACATATCACCCTTTAAGAGTGAACTGTTTTTTTTTTCCCCGAGACAACCCAAACTTTCCATTCAGTGAAATGGCAGCATGACTAACTGGTACCTGGTTTCTGTCTCTACTGTATCAAATCAAGATGAGAAAAACCGGGTTTTTGGATTCTCGAGCGCAAATAAGCAGGGGTACATAGTTGTAATTTTAAATATAAAAATAACAAAGTGCAACATCAGGTTAGTAGCTTATGAACCATTTGTTTTGTTATGTTGAGGTTCTTCTGTAAAGACTTAAGTATTGCAATACCAGTGTCCCTTGTGATAGAGAATACTCTCTCGCATAAAACCACCGAGCACTCCTGTGCAAGTGCTACATCATGTCGGATCTCTAACTGGTTATAGTGCAGTGCAATAAGCGAGTTTTGGAAATGATAGGAAAATGACAGACACATCTTAATCCCGCGGTTCAGATGTGCGTATTGATCTGCAGCGGCTTTGCTGAAGGTTTTAATAACATAGCATGTACTGTTGCTTCCCCGGTGGGATAAGATATGTGGATGTCGATATGTACTGTGAATGGATGGATTGAAGTAGATATATAGTTGTGTGGCTGTAAGTGTGGGTCGACCGAGATGTATGCACTTTTCGTCCAATCCGTTTACACCTGTTCAGCCGGCTTTTAAGGCAAACTTTTAGTCAGACAATCACATGGTGGAAATGTGATGCATTTAGGCATGTAGACATGTTCAAGACAACCTGGTGAAGTTTAAACTGAGCATTGGAAAGGTGATTTATGGCACATGGTTGCTGGTGCTAGAGGTGCTGGACTAAGTATTTCAGAAACTGCTGATCTACTGGGATTTTCACACGCGCAGCTATTGTTAGGGTTTACAGGGAATGGTCAGAAAAAGAAAAATTGTCCGATGAGATGTATGAGTTTCATGTTGTATACTGTGTATTGAGCTTCCTGATATTTCATGAGCTGTTAGTTTGATAAGTACAGGTTTAGGAGTGGGGGTCACTTGCGGGTTTTGAGAAAGTGATCCCGGTAGAAATTTCACCGCTTAAGCAAGACACAGGTGCATGTGTGTGAGGGGAAAGTCAGTCGAGGCAGAGCGAGAATGTGCCAATGCAGCTTTACGGGGGTCGAATTGCATTTAATCCTATTATACCCCTGCACATGTGTTCCTCTGCAACGGGATCTACTGCAAGCAGCAGAAAGCATTCAGCTCCCATTCCAAGACACATGCACCAAAGTGTGCACACACACACACCACTACTGCAAGCAATAATAAAAGTCCACCTTTATGAGTCAGCCTATCTGCAAGCAGCCAACAGCTGGATATGTTTAAAGTATAATGCGGTCACTGCTGAGTTTATGAAAATACCCCACACAAGCTACAAACTGCAATTTCTCCCCTCTGCCGACGGGCTACCGGCGGTCTGGCCCCAGTGAATCCTGCACTGCTGCCTTTCAGGCGTGCACAGAAGCATGCATCAAACCTCAGGGAGGAGGGTGGAGACTGTAGCTGGAGGTTGTCACTGTAATGAATTTTCTGGCTGCACATGATATAACAATCTCTGACATGTATCAGAACTGGCTGCGTTTATGAGATCTGGAACAAACCAAGTCAAGTTAGACAATTTTCAGTGCGTACTGTCGGTACAGCTTTTTTGAATCACAGTAGCCCCAGAGGTCCAACAACGTTTGGAAATAAGGTTTAAATATTTTACATTCACAGTAATGTTACTGTAAAATTATCTATACAGTGTTGCGGAGAATACAAAGAGAATTTGTCCCGTAAAGAAAATAGCAATTGAATGAATATGTTCCAGACCCCCAGATAATCCACAAGTATAAGGTGATAGATTCTCTTTCTCTCTCTCTCTCTCGCTCAATCATATACACTACCGTTCAAAAGTTTGGGGTCACTTAGAAATTTCCTTATTTTTGAAAGAAAAGCACAGTTTTTTT
>JAVSBV010034424.1:0-11510 GCA_033117975.1 Parotocinclus spilosoma | reverse complement strand
AAAGCTCTAGGAGGAGATACTGACTGAAAATTGGTGGGATAATAAAAAATCGGATAACAATATATGTGTTGCTACAGCAACACACATAATTACATTTTGTTTGGTAAGTAAATAAAGCGGAAAAATAATCACTAAAGCGGAAAAAGATCTCACTTTTGTATAAGATCACTATAAATCCACTGACAAGACAAAATGGCATTTCTACAGGGCTCACAGCTACACTGAAGATGCTAATCTCTGCCCTATGAGCATTCTGTAGGTTATATTAAATACTGTTGTTATACAGGCTGACCAGAGAACTCCACCATCTGGTAAAGGTTTGCACTAAAGCGTGTGTTTGCGACACATACTTTAAGGAACCTTTTCTCTAAAAAATGTAAAATCACAGTTTTCCAATGCTATAAAGTTTAATAACCTGGCTTTGGTGGTTGAATGGATTTGTTCTGTGAGTCACATGCCTTCTTGAAGCTGTTAATTTCATAGAAAGAAGAATGTGCTCGTTGGATTGTCAGGCGAGTTGAATGGTTAAAGCCAATGGAGAGATAGTGAAATTCTTTTATGAGTTTTATCTTCAAAACCATTCAGAGGCAGACTGACAAGGAGATAAAAGAATAAAATTGTATTTATTTAGTTGATTGGGACAATGTGTCATCTCATTTCGGAGTTCGTCTGCGATGTTTCTTATGCTCTATGTTATGCACACACATACAATCAATTTTAGTACTAGTTGTGCGGTTAAATAAATACGTGTTTTAAGAGTTCCATTTTCAGGCTACCCTGGCACATCTGTGCCACTGTTTCTCACTGTTTTTAAGTAGTTAACATGAATATTTCTGAATTGCTAGTTTGTAACGGGGTTGATTCTGCTTTCTGGTCATGAGAGCGCTTCAGTAAGCTGGAGCAGTTTGTTTTCAGTACCTGTAATCTAGCTGGTCTTACAGAGCAGATGCATGAATCCAGATGTGATTCAAGCTCATTTTTGGATTGTGTTTGTTCTGTAATTTTGATACAGTAGTTGTACATGCTGCTGCTGGAGTCGAGGAGGGTTGGCTTTGGTTTGGTCTTTCATATCTCAATTTGTGGCTGCGGTGCCTCTATTCTCCATGGTTTAAGTCCTCTCATTGTTACGACCGGGCATCCCGAGAATGTCAAAAAACCACTCCTGGTTCCGAAAAATCTCCAGGAACTCTACAAGATTTGAGTCGGAGCCCATAATGCAGTATCCACAGACAGACAACAAATGAGGGAAACAGAGGAACATTTGTTAAACATAAAAACCAGGTATAAACAAAAAAGCAGAGCCCCATAGGAAAGTCCGATACGGGCTAATGAGCCAAGAGTCCAGAGTTCAACCAGGGGTCCGTGAGCGCGGTTTTGATGAAAACGGCTCCGTGCCGAGGGCCCGCATAAATGGCACTAATAAAAAACTAAAGAACGAACTAAAAACAGCCTAAAAAAAAAAAAAAAAAAAAAAGAAGCGGGGAAGCGGGGAAAAATAAACCGGGCCGAAAAACGATAACAGGCTCACGACGCGAGCCCTAACACTGATAGAATGGACTTAAGTGCACAAGGGTTTTGGTGGTGTGGTGACTTTTTTTTTACACTAAGCTGATATGAGCATTAAGAGCCTAAACTGAAATAACTGTTAAATAGATCCAGACTATTGGCTATTTAAAAGCATATCAATAAGAAGAAAGCAGAGACTTGTTCAATATCTAGTGGTGGGCATGACAGAATATCTTTAAAAGCCAGCTGTTTATGCAGTCAGAGCAAGTTTAATGAGATGTTAAGGTGTTTTTTGCAGATTATCTGATTGCATTGATCATGTAAGGAATTGCATAGGACTTTTGGCTGTGATGATCCATTGATCTTATGCAGGTGTTGTCACCTGCTGTTATACATTATAACATTTCATCAATTCAATCATTTTCTTATTAACTTAATCCTGGTCAGGATCGCAGGACATCCAGTGCCTAGCCCAGGGCGCAAGGAAGGAACAACCCTAGACAGGGCGCAAATCCATCGTAGGGCCCACTCAGTGACACAATTATTGGCACTTTAGAGACACCAGTTTACATAGCACGCAAGTCTTTGAACTGTGAAAGGAAACCAGAGTTCCTAGAGTAAGCCCGCACAGGCGTGGGGGGACATGCAAACTCCAGACAGAATCTCCACCTGTCATTGAACCCAGGGCCTTCACATTGTGAGGTGACAGAGCTACTCACCATGCTGTCCAAAATGGAGTAAAAAATATTGAAACGTTATTTTTGTTTATTAGTCGCTGTTATTATGCGTCCTTATGTGTGAGTATGTAAGATTAGAAATCAGTTGCCATAAAGTCCACCCTTTCACGTTTCCGATCGGCGTGCTTAGATATACTTCTGTGATATGTGCTACTTTTGTTTCTCTGGCTGTTGCTGTGATGCAGCTCTTGATTCAATGGCAGTTCGACAAGTGACGGCTTGTAGTGCAGGTACATAATCAATCAATTACATGTGAGAAGGCAGGAGCTAAAAAGAAGATTGAAAGCTGTACACATATGCACACACAACATATATTGACTGCAGAAAGAAAATAAAACATGAATTCAAGACAAATCCCATACTTTTTAGACAAATTTAAAACCCAGTTATGATGCCCCAAAAAGAGAACATGTCCTGGAGAAATAGATTATTTAATAAACTACACCATATGTGCATTACATTTATTTTGTAATGCTGGTAATATGTCTCTCCAGATACTTGTTTTAATCTAGGTTAGTGTTCATTTTTAGCAGGACCTTTTGTTCCCATCAGTACCTATGTTTTTTGCAGCCAAAAACTTGGTCAGACATCTCATCCCAGTCTGAGAGTGTATATTTCACATGCTAAAAATAGGAATACAGCCTAAAAGCTTCCAAAATAAAACAAAAAGGCTTCAGCAGAAGCTTAGTCACGACAAAAAGGATTCCAGGGATGAAACAAAGGTACCTGTTTCTTTGCACTTTAGCGGACACTAAGGGAACAGTATAGCAGCATTTTCTAATATTGTTAATGAACTTACTTTTGATAAGCTTTGAGTCTATGCAGGGGAAAAGCCTGCTTTTTTGTTTCCTACAAAGAAGAATCTGATTAGTGCTCAAGAAGTAGAAGCCTAGTTCATAGGTTTTTTTGATATATGTCTCAGTGGTCTGAAGTCTGGTAGTCACTGTTGGAATGCTTTACTGCATAGAGGTGAGGCTGTCTCCTTGTAACAGGACTATGGCACAGTGCAAAAATCTTCAGAGAGGTCTTTGATTATCACGTGCAGCCACAGGTTATTTCATATCAAGTGACATATGGCACAGCAGGAAATGACTAAACCGGTACACAGAGCCTGAGAATTAAGGACCAGATGGGGTTGTCCATAAAAATACGGTTCTTCTGGGAGAACGACTGAAAGCTGGAAAAGGGCCTGGTCAGCAGAGTGGCCAGGCAAAAGCCACTCCTTAGTAAAAGGCACAACACAGCCTGTCTGGAATTTGCCAAAAGGCACCTGAAGGACTCTCAGACCATGAGAAACAAAATTCTCTGGTCTGATGAGACTTTGGTGAGAATTTTTGGTGGGCCAGTGAAAAAACAGTCTTATAGTCACCAAGCCTGCAATCTCTTTAGTAGGCTAGGCTTTAACATGCCTGACCTTTCAATACGTAACTATATATACAAAGATCACCTCAGCCCATAAGGAATTGCTGACAGGAAACAAAACAGCACTCCAGAGACTGTGTGTGTTTCCTGTGGTTTCGTGGCTATTCGCCCATGATCAGAAACACATGCTGGAAAGTGTTGACGTTACACTTCATATATAGGGTGAGGTACAAAACCCGATCCTGTGTTTGCAGGATGATATCGTGTTGAACACTAGTCACCCTCAAAAGTTTATGTCAGGTCAGAGAGTTTTCAGCACACACTTTTGTGGGATTTTTGCTCACAAACGGCACTTGATGTTATAATAAATCATTAATCAAAGCAGTTTCATTAGCATTTCCTCAAAATACTGAATTCTGTTGTTGATAAAATAATTAAATTAAATAATTAAAATAATTATTTAGCACTCAGGAACAGGACGCTGCAGTTCACTTTCCTATGTGTGAACTAATCGGGGTTTTAAAAAATATTCCCAGATCTACTGATTAGGTCAGACTTTTTTAATTCCTTGTTCCTCGGGTGTGCCTACTTAAGAATCTACTGAGGAGGGAGAAATAAATAAATAAATACATTTTTATTTTTTAGCACTTTTCAATTTCTCGAGGACTATGTGGAATCAATACAAGGAAGGAGGAAGAAATAAAAAATAAATTTTTATGTAAAAATAATAATTAATTTAACCTAAAATTAAATTAAAGTAAATCTGGAAAAAAATTTAATGAACGGAAGAAAACTGTCGGCTCTTCACCGGAGGGCGGAAAAAGCTAAAAATTATTATTATTATTATTTTTTTTATATTTCAACCATTGGTGCTGCGACAGAACCGAAAAATACAAATATATATATATTGGATTCTTAAAATATGATCGTCGGCGGATCCACGAAACAAGCAATAAAAAAAGTCTGGCCTTAAGCGTTGTACGCGAAGGCTGGTAAGAAGCGAAGCACAGCCAACAGTCACTTATGTTTTTCCACTGTATTAGTAATTAGGCCATTTTAAAATAAGTTTATAGTACTGCAACATTTGGATTTAAAATTGGATTTTGGGATTTTTAAAGTGCATAGTGTGCCAACTCTGTTCCAGCTCATTTATCTGTTAATGCCACTCTGGAACAGAATATCATCTTGACTATAAATTATAGTTTTAGTTCAGTTTTTCATCTCACTCACATTCTCCATTTTATTATATTTATTAGTTTATATAAAGATATATATTACAGAACTCAATATTCTCCATTTTATTATATTTATTAGTTTATATAAAGATATATATTACAGAACTTAATATTCTCCATTTTATTATATTTATTAGTTTATATAAAGCCACATATTATAGAACTTTATTTTCTATATTTTATTATCCTCTTCAAAATATTATATTTTCTTTTTGATTTATTTTAATTTATCTTTATATTTTATTTTTTATTATATTATTCTCTTAAATTATATCTTTAAGTATTCGAACAAATTATTAGATAATTAGTTTTTAGGTAACTTAGATTCTTAGATTCATTACATAACTTATTCTTAATATCATCCAGGTCTCCCAAGAAGGTTGAATCCCTTTTTACTTCTTGTCCACCCAAGTTTTCTTCCTAATCATGCTCTGGGAGTTTTTCCTTTCCACTGTTGACTTGCTTATTTAAAGTATAAATACTTTTGACTTTTTCATCTGATGAGCCTTGTGTAATTTATAATGAATAAGAGTGTCAGTGAAAAAAGCTGAACCTGTAGGAGATTAAAACTACTGGAAAAAGTTCTGATTGGATGCGGATTTTTACATTTGTACTTTAAAGGTTGCAGTTGTTGATGTACAGCAAAAGATTTGTCCTGTGATAATAAACAATCTCTCTGTGTCTCGCTATCCTTTATTAGGAACACCTGTATGCTCTAAATGTACACCTCCTGCTGCCACGTGATTGGCTGATTCGAGTTTTACTCGTTCATTAACATTGCTAACGATAGTTAACCCATTTGGCTAGATGTTATGGAATTGTTCCACTGGGACTGTGGTAGCCTAGTGGTTAAGGTACTGGACTCTAGACCTGAAAGTCCAGAGTTCAAATCCCACCTCTGCCAGAGTTGGGTCCCTGAGCAAGGCCCTTAATCCACAATTGCTTGGATTGTAAGACTATTAAAACTGATCATTGTAAGTAGCTCTGGATAAGGGCGTCTGCTAAATGCTGTACATGTATCCATTACGTCACAATATATTGTGTACAGATTTTAATGTCACGTTTTCTGCATTTTCTGGGTCTACCTGCCTGAAAAGATTTTTTGCAAGGTGAGATTTCTACAACAGAGGTCAGAATGGTAAAAAAAGTGTGACATTTCTGCTACAGCACTACATCACAGTATAGTATTGACGCTTTACAATATTCCAATAGCTTCTAAGGCCAGTCCCAAACTAAGCAAGGCTAGGGTGACAGTGGCAAGGAAAAACACTCAAAAATGTTATTTAAGCAAGTATCCTTGGGAGGACCAAGACTCATAATGGGTCCCATCCTCTCTTGGTGGCTCAGATGTTAATTGTAAGAATTAAACTATCCTATGAACTATACTTCATAACGAAATGCCCCCTTTTTTGTGAGCAGTGCAATTTATCTAGGTAAATAAGTTTGTAGTTAAAATAACAAATTAAAAAATGTAATATTGAAGAGAATAGCATTAAAAATGTGCATATTGGCAATTATTTCGTAAATCTGAGTCACTTTAGGATCTTGAGTCCTCAGTGGGAAAATCTTTGAAGGCACATCTACCCCCTGCCTGGTCTGGTGTGGCCCTGGTATAGTGGGACTAGGTTCTGGTGACAGAAACAAGTAGAGCGATGCTGAAGGGGAGGAACCTCTCAGTGCGTGGTGCTGGAACTGGTACTGGAACACTTTTGCTTGGAGAGAAAAGAGTAAATGTAGTTAGTTATTGATCATGAACACAGAGTATAGTAACAACAACTAAAAAAGGAGAACCAAAAGGCATGGCAACCAAATGAGACATCACCAACCCAGATGATATTTAGAGGAGGTCTATATGAATACAGGGTTCCGAAATGAAATGTAAGACGAGCCTAGAAGCTTGTGCTGTGCTTATTAATGAGCAGATACAGAAAGAATGACTTCAGTCTGAAAGCTTGGTCTAATGCAGGATGTCTGCTCTAAACAATCGTTCAGATTTGCTCAGCGTTTGTGCATGTTCCATTGGACATGATGGCTGAATGTATGCTTGTGTCAGTACTGTGCATGGCTGAAGGTCAGAAAGTGCAGCTGTGTGTATTTAGGCGAGTGACTGCATTCGTGGTGTGTTAGAACAGCTGCGGAAAATTGCATCAATGCTTCACTGTTTCATTTCTGAGAGAAAAAAAAAGAAACTGACTACAAGTTGGATAAGTGTACTTCAAGTAAGGGTGCGCACAGCAAAGAGTGTGAGAGGGTATTGTTATTACGTTTGGGGAATTTGGGTGAAGGGCAGCACGGTGACTCGGTGGGTAGCACCACTGCCTCACAGCAAGAACATCCCAGGTTCAATCCCAGAGTGGAACGGTCTGGGTCCTTTTTGTTTGGAATCTGCATGTCCTCCCCATGTCTGCGTGGATTTACTCCGGGTACTCCGGTTTCCTCCCATAGTCCAAAGTCATGCATGTTAGGTTAACTGGTGTCTCTAAAGTGGCCCTTAGTGCGTGGCTGTGTGTGTGTATGTGTGCGCGCTCTACGATCGATTGGCATCCCATTTGGGGTTGTTCTTGCCCTTGTGCCCAGAGTTGCCAGGTGGGCACTGGCTGGCCCGTGAACCCGTGTGGAATAAAACACAAGATACTAAATGAATGGATGAATAGCAAAATGTTGGGGTTGAACTGATTGGAACAACAATAGCTGTGCAATATGCAACACCAATTCTATTTAACTAGTTTGACCAATTATGATGGGAAGGTCCTCCGAAAATGTTTCGTTCATCAGTCAATGACACAAGCCAAAGAAATGACATTAAGTGTTTAACTGAAAGCAGCTCCTGTGGCTTGGAGGTAAGAAACAGCAATTCCTGATGACCTGAGTTTAAATTCTTGGATGGGCTTGCAATGTGAGGGTCAAAATAGACGTGAAATGTATTTCTATAGTGCTTTTTATGGTCAAGTGTTATTTCACAGCAGCTTTACAATGGCCTAGGCCCAAAATATTAATTGAACAAGCCCCAGAGTGATAACGGCAAGGAAAAACCCCCTAAAGGTCTATGACTCCCTGCGATGGTGGAATGCTTTGCTTTGTTTAACTGCAACATTATGAAGCAATAAAAAAGAATACTGGACCGATTAAAGTCGCCTTTACCTATGTGAGCTGTTTGTATGAGCCTTTATTTTAAAGTGACCCTTTTGTGTATCCCATCTTGTATCCGGGCTAGAGGTGGCCCAACAAGGTACTAGAGCCTCCTTGTAAATATACAGTTTTCCCAATAAATGTATCCTTTTGCTTAATATTGTAATTGCATACTGTATATATATATCATCATTACAGTCGAACAAAATTTTATTTAAACTGAGGTGTTTTGTCACTACTACTGTTCAGCCTGTAAAAACGACGCAATGACATAAGAAATATGCAAATTTGTGCGTTTACGTCACAGTATTTAGTGATATTTTTGTCCAGGCTGATGTGTTCACGTTTATGTAGTGCTACCAAAGTTGAAATGAAATGTAAGACACTGTGGTCTTTTGAAGCAGTTCTTAATTAAGAATCAACCATGCTTCATGTAGTGCTCCTGTGGAGGGACGGGATAGCTTCTGAAAACAGCACTTCCTGAGGACCTGGGTTCAAACCCCTCTTGTAACACGATCTTCAGGTGGTGTTAAACTTGCCGTCAGGATCTTTTGACTTTCTTCACTTAGTAGAGCCTACAGTCCCTAAATGAATGCCTTTAACCCCACATGCTCCCATGGAATGACAGCCACAGTCAGAACTGTACCCACTGTACCACATTTTGCTCTGAATCGCTACTCATGCACACGTGTTACCTGTGGTAGATTACATGCGACCCAAAGACTGAATGCTGTGATTAACTTTATTGTGGCTGGCAAGAGTTGGGGCAAATTTAGCCCACAGTTCATGTGCCATTACAATAACTGGGCCATATTTGGCTCAAAACTGTCTCCTGTCAGGGCAGTAGCACAAGAGACCACTTTAAACATGGACAGGGCATATTTGGTGATCTACACAACTAAATATGCCTTGTGTGTCTTTGTATCATTTTCATTCGATAAACATTTTCACGTTAAAACACTGGAAGCAACCAGTTGCCCTCTTTTGCCATCCTGTCTTGCTCGTTAGTCCTATTAACTCTCCCCTGTGTGAGACTCATTGATTGTTTAGCTGGAATTAAGCTTCCAGCTGTAGAAAATCCTCTGTGGGTTTTGAGTAGCACCCAGCCGTGACCCCTTGTGTATTGTGTATTAGTGAGGGTAAGATAACACCTCGGTTTATATAAGCAGGCGTCAGTCGAGCTTCTACAGAGTCATTCAGATAAACAGTGAGCTACTGTGACTGTTTACGTAACACTAATGACAGTGTTTCTGGGTTCTGCCATCTCTGAAATGTTAGTCTTTTGAACTGTTTACTCAGACGTGAACACCTTTCATTTAAGAAAGTCACTCACTAACTACTTGGATACGAAGTGCACATACATAATTTAGTGTGCATACACTTTAAATGCCATGAAACAAAAAAAAATACCATTACTGTTTAAATTAATGGTTGAGCATCTGATTTTAACACCTAAATGCATAGACAAAACACATTCATTCATTATCTCCCGCTTAATCCACACAGGGTCGTGGGCCAGCCTCTAAACTCAAGGGCAGGAACAACCCCAGACGGGAAGCCAATCCATCGTAATGCACACACAGACATACACAGACACACACAGTCATGCACACAGTCACACACTAAGGGCCACTTTTAGAGACACCAACAGGCATTTCTGTGGACAGTAGGAGGAACCCGGGGTACCCAGAGTAAACCCACGCAGACACGGTTGTGCTTGGGTTTACTCCTTGTACTCCGGTTTCCTCCCACATTCCAAAGACATGTGTGTTAGGTTGATTGGTGTCTCTAAAGTAGTCCTTGGTGTGTGTATGTGTGTGTGTGACTGTGCGTGTGTTCCTGTCCTTGGGCGCAGAGTTGCTGGGTGGGCCCCGGCTGGCCCACGACCCCGTATGGATTAAGGAGGAGATAATGAATAAATGAATAAATGAATGAATGAACAATAGTATCTGCAATTAAATAAATGACAAAGGAAATGTAAAACTAATTGCGTTTTTCATTTGAATTTCAATACTGTCTCAACTTCTTTTGATTAGATGTCGATGCAGTTTAGGATATTTCAGCTTTTGTGTACAGTGTATCTAATGTCATTCGTGTAACTCGATAAAAAGCCCAAACAATGTTAAGTCTATGTGTAGAAAGGTTAAAGCTAAAATCTTCCTCATCCATCGCCCCCATAACCCACACCTCATATTATCTACCACGAAAACGATAAAGCACAGCCCTAAAGGTTATGCTTGTGATAACGCTGTAAGCGCCTCCGACTTTTCTCTGAAAAACGCTGCTGTTCACAGGAAGTTTACGAGCCCAGAAAATGACTCTGAAGTTACCGTCGTAAAGAAATTTACAGCTTGAAGTAGCACGCTCTGAACTCACTGTTCACACTGGGCTTTATGGCCTTTTTAAAACAAGGTTACAAGTCAAGCACCTGTCAAAGGGAAATCATTAGGTTTGGTGGAAAACACTCGGAGAACGATGTGCCGAGGCTCATAAACAGGAGGAGAAGGAGCCGCCTGGGCCCTTTTTCCCACGTCCCCCGACTCCCTTCTGGCTCCTGTTCGTGCGAACCCCTCGCTTTTACGCTCGGCGGAATTACAGTCCAGGTGAAATGATTTATAACTCAGAGAAATGAAATTGAACCAAAAGCTCATGGAGTGATGTTAACCTACAAAATCTGTATAAAAACATTCATTAGGGCATAAATTGCGAGTTCGGTCTTTAACAGCGCTCTGGAATGACGTGAGCTTTTTAAAAGTGTACTACGTGTTTTCCAAGAACTCCGGAGTTCCTCTTGTAAAAGAGAAAAAAACATGCAGCTGTTACAAGGTGTTACAACCTGCTGACGCCAGATCTCACTGCTCTCCCGTTTTCCACCTCTCCATTGTGGAGAATAAACGAATCTCTCGGGCTGGCCATTAGCAGGGGTGCCACACGTGCACACACACACACACACACACACACACAACCCAGATTCTCTCAGTTTTGACCCTGTTTATCCTGGACTTCACAGATGAGCATGTACTCTAAACGTGGTACCTGGCCTCCCAGCTAGAGGTTGCTGCTCGGCACCCTGTCTCATCTCCCACAGCTGGTCAGGCAACCCAGAAAAGCTGTCGAGACTCAAACCCAGTTCTTTGCGATCATAGGTTACCAAATTATCACCTCACCACCCGAGCACCGTACAGATCAGATTCACACACTACTCCGGTTGTTATACCAGGGGCCTCTGGACATCTACTCTGGCCTAAATTCATTCTCCAGATATCAGATAACTGTAGAAATCTGGCTTTGATTGGATTATTAAATGCATGTAAAAACACTCAGTGTTTGGCCCTAGAGCAAAGCTTTCATTTGCTTGAACTGTAGCTTGTAAGAAAAAAAATGTCATATATATATATATATATATAGGGTGGAATTACTGTAATGCAGCAGGCATGTCAAGCGCTAAGAACTACAGGGTTAACACAAAGGTTTGGCTATAGCAGCCCGGCCGTGTTTATTGACCCTGTGGATCCCGACGGACAGTTCTGGTGGAAACAGG
>JAVSBV010034404.1:0-11512 GCA_033117975.1 Parotocinclus spilosoma | reverse complement strand
TCAAGAAAGTGGTGGGCGTGTTCACCTCCCGCTGGTTTTGCTTTTGTCAACACAACTTTTCGGATTTCCTGACCTTTGATAAAAGCAAAAATTCTCCCGGGTATCCAAAAATCCTCCCATAAATCGTTGACCTGTTTTGCAGTGGCTAAGTGGGGACTTGTGACTTATTTTTCTTATTCACTCACGTTTTTGGTCCGATTAAGTGGAATTTTGGTCCACATAAGCGAATAACATTACATGTATATAATAGGATTTGCTTCGGTACTTGAGGATTTGGTCTGAATAAGCGGCTGGTCCCATTAACCGGTGGTCCAATTAACCAGATTCGACTATATTAGCAAGTAAAAACACAAAAGACACTATCAGAGCTGGTAATGTGGCTGTGCTGTGTTGGGAGTTTACTAAAGAGCGTTTCCTCATCCACGTCGACACTACAACAATCACTGAACAGCAAATAGATCAGACTTTCTGTTAGCCAACCAAAAATAATTTAAGATTAACTTAGGAATTTGAAGAAATGTAAAAACAGTAATTAAATGTAATTCTATTAACTTGCACTACATTTGATCACATAATGATTCTGTCATTTTGTATTTTTGAGCTTTCCAACATTTTTGAATGTCCAACATGAGTTAATGTCTGTGTAAGTTCTCACTCATGCAGATCATGGTAGACTTGAGTGTTGAGTTGAAGGCAACTAGACTTCTTCTTGGTTCTTGAAGACGTTTCACCTCTCATCCAAAAGGCTTCTTCAGTTCTGGAAACTAATGGCATTTGACCCTAATGAGGTCGTCAAATTGGTGGGTGATCCTGAGAGTCCTCAACCCTCTCTGTCATTAGGTTATCACAGGAGCCAAAGTATGACCCATTAATAAGTCGTTGTCCCACCCTGCCATCATGTGAGTCATTAAAATCACATGGGTCAAGGTAAGAACGAGAGGTTAAACCTCCTAGGAAGGAGGTAGAAGGTGGCTGATGATAGCTCATGTGAACCACCTCCTCTGTGCGGCGCTGGTTGTTCTTATGTCCAACAAGAACAACCATATCTGTACAGGAAACATGGTTTACCAGAACCAAATAAGCGGTTCAGGTGGAAAGTGAAACATCTCCAAGAACCAAAAAGAAGTCCTGTTGCCTTCAACATTTAGGTTATTTAGCACCCTTAGACACCCTTATCAAGGGCGGCTTACAGTTGCGACCCAACAGTGGCAGCTTGGCACAGGCGGCATTTAAACCCTGGACCTTCTGGTCCATAGTCCAGTGTCTGCCAGGTCACCACAGTCCCTTCAACTCAGCAATCTAACATTATTCAATCGGCATCGATGGGTTTCAATTGCCCTCATAGCACCTTTTCATTGTTGCACATGTCCAATGTCTGTAATAAAACCACCATCAAAGAATTTCAAGTGCAAATGCATTACATACATTTTCAGTCACTTGTTGCACTTCCTGTTTTGCATGCTCTAAGCATGTTTCCACTTAGCTCAGTGTAGCTGCCAAAAAAAATCATAGTCCTTAAATACCTTCTGTACTTCGTTCCATGGCCCCACTAGAAGATCTTCAAACTCCCTGACAACGATGACCTGTGTGATTTGTGGAACAACACAAATGCCTTTCTTAACCTTGAAATCAGTTATTCTTGGAAACATCTGTCACAAATATGAATTCCATCACTTTCTTTCTTCATTGTTTTCATAAAATTATTTCATCAGCCCAAGGTTCATATGAAGAAGCAGTGAAATATCTGTGCTGGGTCGACAAGTGGTTTATGCACAACAGTTTGCTGCTCAGGAACGGCCAGTTCATTTTAGGGTAATGCGACTCCTTAGCACAGCGATCCCTTTCACAAAGGAAGTAACAGTTCTTTGTATTTCAGCACTGCATTTATGGAAGCAAAGCCAAAACCTTGTTGATCACCACAGATGTTCCAGTCATAATTGTTCTAGATGCTTCATGCCTAAAACTCCAGAGATCTCAGGTTCGATTCCAACCTTGGACTTAGCTTGTGTGAACTTTGCATGTTCTCCCCTTGTCAATGATACTGACTAGTGTCGATTTAACCTTGATCCTGTCACGAATAGTCAGTGTCACTGATGAGACATGAATAAAACAAGCCTAGTTTTTATTTGTTTCATGTCATTGTATTATTATTTAATTCTTTCTGTAATGCATATCCAATAGATAATGGACAATGGAAAGCTGGACACTGCCTTTGTGTTACAGGATAGTCTTTTAGACATACCTCTGACAAATCTAAAGACGCCAATGAACCAAATATGTGAGCAATCCATCAAAGTGCAAAAACAGAGGTTGCCAGCTTGAGTAAAGAGGCTCACCAAATGCTCCAGATGGTAATGCTGGGCAACATGACCTCAAATCAAAATGAATATCATAACTAATTGAAAATTTTACCTCGATTACCTTTTTGTTTTTTGCCCTCATATTAAACTTTGGTGAGGTTTGTACTGTAAATATGCTTAACTATTGAAACGGTTGTATTTTTTCTAATGAAAGAGTGCATATCGTTGTGATTTTCAAATAACTAAAGAAAACACACAGGTGAATTATTTATGGTCAGTTATTAAATATTTTATCTATTCACCCATCATCTTTTGCTTAATCCACATGGGGTCGCGGGCCAGCCATGCCCACCTGGCAACTTTGGACGAAGGGCAGAAACAACCCCAGACAGTGCGTCAATCCATCAGAGGGTCACTTTAGAGACACCAATTACTCTAACACGCATGTCTTTGGACTGTAGGAGGAAACCTGAATACCCGAAGTAAGTCATTAATCCACTAGTTCTGCTTTAGCTTTTCACGAATGCTTTTGTCCTGTCAGGTTATACTTGTGACTATGCTCAGTTTGTATAAAAGAGCATCTCAGCTCTCTGCATTCGCCTCCTGCTTCTAAAAACCATGCCATGAATCAGTTTTCCAGTCCCGTTATTCCAGTTTTCTAAGGATAATGTGTAAATTCAACTGTACACAGATATATTAATGGGTTTTGATTTCAGTCTGTAAGCCAGAAAATGGACTATTTCAAGGGGGTGTGAAGATTTTCTCAAGGAACTGTACTAATAACATTTTAAAAAGTGATCCGCTCCCGGGGAACCATCTCGGTGGTGATGTCCAAGGAAATCACACGTTGTGTAGGAAGGTCAGTAACACTCTGAATTAATGCTGAACAAACACAGTTAATATTTCAGCACGTCCAGATATAGCAAAAAAACAGACTGGGCTTTGTTTTCCTTACACCCCTGCTCTCTACAGGACTTGGAGAAAACTGGGAGAGAGAGAATCAGAAATATACATAAAATGCAACAAATTATCCAAACTGTAACAGATATGTGCACTGTGGCCTGCCATGATGCAATAAAAACGGTTTTTAGACGTCCTATGTTTTAGTCACTGTCACCATTAATTCAATTTAACGCAATTTAAGAGACTTTTTCGCCAAGCAGCTTCGCAAAGAGCCAAGTCTGAACTCTGAAGGAACGGCTAGAGGTGCCAGGGCCAAGACAAGCTCCCTTAGATACATAGACTTAAGAATAACCCATCTCAAATGTTTCCTTAGAGAAGGAAAGAGAAGAAAAGAAATGACTTATAGAAGTTCAGGAAGCCAAAAAAGGGTTTTATCAAAGGAAATGAACGGTGTATGCATTTACATTTTGAATCATCTAAGATAAACTATATAGCCAAAAGTATGTGGACACCAAACAATTATCTGGGTTTAACGTTGGCTGCTACTATCTACACTAGTAGTAACAGCAGGGGGGAAAACTTTCTCATACTTGGCCCCCCAACTATGAAATAAACTTTCCACTTTAGTTAGAGATTCAGACACTCTCCACATTTTGAAGTCTAGGCTAAAAACATTCTTATTTACTGAGGCATTTAGTTCGATTTGGACTATGACACATGGCTCAGGTTGGCTCTTGCCTTTTGACTGTGTTAACTTCTGGTTCTCTCCCTTTAGCTATGCTGCTATAGTAGTGCTGCCGGAGTTTTCATGCTGCACATGGCATCAGTGATGGATAATAGACTCTGTGCTCCTAACCCACAAGTAACTACATTTTCTCTTTTCTCTCGGAAGAGATGTTCTGGTACCAGTTCCAGCACCACACACTTAGATGTTCCTCCACCTCAGGATCACTCTACTGGTCTCCATTAACAATAACCAGTCCCATCAGAGTGTAGGAACTCCCTCCATCATTTGGACATTAGGAGAGGATGTGCCTCCAAGTATTTCCCACTGAGGATTGAATTTAAAACCTATTTTGTTTTAAAACTTATTTTATTACTAATTTATTATTTTTTTATTATTGATTTGAATTATGTTATTTACCTAATTTTGCTATAATTTAATACACTTTTAAGTATTTATTTAATTAACATCTAGACCACCCATGGAGGTCGGGTCACCTGTTGGGTCTTGGTGCTCCCAAGGTTTCTTCCTTCTACTTTTTCCTTTCCACTGTCGCCCTAAGCTTGCTGAACTTGGGATTGGTATTTTAAGATCATGTAATATTGTGCAATATTTGCTCCATTGTAAAAAGTGCTATAGGAACAAATTCGAATTGAATTGAATTGTGCTATTGGAAAACTTTTATTTCAGGTTTTCCAAAATACACAAAGACAAAATTTCTATAATACAGAGTAAAGCACGTAACTAAATGTTTTCATATTGTAAATATCATGTTTTATCATGAATAAATGGCAGCCTCAGTACTTATCAATAATTCGTTCCAGTTTTGAGTGCCAAAAACAATGAGAAAAATTTTCGCATCAGGACCTATGGAAATTAAATGAATCTGTTCAAAACTGCCAGAAACTCCACAGTGTAAGGCATTATATGCATTAATGGACTTAAACTGTATATTTATACATATGTATTGCCACTGGATCCTGACACATAAGGGTGTAAAAGTGCTTCCCCTGGCGCCCATAAAAAGGATAGAAATGTTTCTATGACACATTTAAAGACATTTTGCTCACTAGATTGAGAGGAGGTGTATCATTGGACTGACAGAAGCAGGATGGTTGATTCGACAAAACTGCCTGCCATTCTGACCTAGCTTTTATGACGTGCTAATAGCACTGGTGCCAATCGAGCATTAATGGTCCCAGTCGAGATACCATCTTCTGCAAAGATTTACAGGCTCAGCTACAACATCTGTGAGAAAATGTCCCGTAGGATGGTGTACTGAATCTGTTTGCCTTCATGCCCATCTGTATTTCCTCTTGTATCCAAGCTGCAGGCACCCCAACAGGGTAATAGAGCCTGCTTTCAATTGTACAGTTTTTCCCTACGTAAAATGTTTAATTCGATTCCAACGTCTTCTTAGTGAATTATTTTTTGTCAACGAGGGGAAGAAATGATTGGGCAGGTTTGGCCGTTTGGATTTGCTCCATATGACCAAGCTCTGTCTTAGATTGGAGGAATTGATGTTCATTGTCGAACATGCGATTTCTAGCAGCAACTATCTCTCACCAGAGGTACACTATCCAAAAGTAGTTTGAAAGCCTTTTTATAGGACAGCAGGGACAGTACTTTTACATCATAGATGGTTAGCCTTTAAAAATAAAGTATTTGCTTTTACATTTACAGCATTTAGCAAATGATTGATCTATTTCAATGGTTTTAGGTTTAGGCCAACAGCGGCAAGGTAAAACTTTTTGAATGATGTAAGGAACAAACCCTTAGGAGGGCCAAGACTCAAAACGGGACCCACATCCTCCTTAGGGTGGACATCTAAGCCACCTAAAAAGGACGGGTCCATTTTTGAGTCTTAGTCCTCCTAAGGTTTTTTCCTTACATCAGTCAAGGAGTTTTGCCTTGCCACTGTTGGCCTAGGCTTGTTCAATTTTGGACTGGCCTTTTGGATCATATAATGATGTAAAGCGCTGAGACAATGCTCTATTGTAAAAAGCTCTATAGAAATAAATCTGACTTGACTTGACTTGGACTGGGGTTGTTATTGCCTACTTAGTGAAAACTGAAAAATCACAGTTATTGGAATTATTTTTATCGTCCATAGTGTCTTAGATTTCCTACTGGCCATTTTGTAGATGTGCTTCTCCATTACTTTACGCAGACAACTGTTTGGGGTTGTAGCTAGCTCCAATTCAACTTAAATTGTCCCCAGACTCCCCTAAAAAGGTATAATTTAATTGAATTTGCCTAAAAGCCACAGAAAGTGATAGAATTAAATAAAGGACAACGATAACACAAGATATTTGAGGATTATATAATATATCTGTCACACCCTGTCGTTTGGATCCTTAGGTTTGAGAAATTCAGAATCTTAATTAAATGCACTTTATTTTCCCTGTTGTAAAATTTGTCTTTGACTTGCAGTGTTACTGATCGCATAAATGATGAAATTACATTCAGGCACAGTTTTATTAAATAACATCTATAAAACAACCCCGCAGTCATGGTTCTTTAAATTTGCTTATCCGCCCCAGTGTGTTCCACATTCTGCATATTATAAAAAAAACGAAAATGAATCATACTGCTGATTCTGCGTATAAGATCTGCTGACAGGTTTCCTTATATTGCACCATCGTTGTATTATTTTTTAGTTTCAGTGAATACATTTTCTAATGACATAAATACATAATACTGCATAAAAATCCTGTTGGATAGCTGTATGGACCTCGTTATTGTGTAATAACCCATTTTGCACTATAGAGCATTGAGTATTGTGTTAGATTGTCCAACAGTGCTGCTGTACATTCATTCAGTTATTTTCACCCAGCGTTCATTTTCCAGATTTTAGCAAAATAAAAAGTCCTAAACATATAGAAAGAGAAATAATTTAAACAAAGAAGTCCAATATATTATATCCAAAATGACATACCTGTAAGTGGTAAAAGTATGTGAACCTATGCTTTCTGTATTTGGATTCAGTATCTTACTCTCATAGTAGCACCGCTGCCTCACAGCAATAAAGGTGGAGCGGCCCTTTCTGTGTGGGGTCTGCATGTCCTTCCTGTGTCTGTGTGGGTTTACTCCGGGTACTCCGGTTTCCTCCCACAGTCCAAAGACAAGAGTTAGGTTAATTGGTGTCTCTAAAGTAGCCCTTAGTGTGTGTCTGTGTGTGCGGGCCCTACGATGGATTGGCGCCCCATCTAGGGACGTGCCTGCCCTTGCACCTTGAGTTTCCAAGTGGGAACCGACTTGCCCAGACCTCATGTGGATTAAGCGGAAGATAAAGAATGAATGAATGAATCTTACTTTTATTCCAAATTTAACTAAACTAGCAAGTTTTCCTTATTGCATATTTAATATGAGATGCTGCAAAGAGCTGTGAATGTTACACTTACATTTACGTTATTTCGAATTTTCATTTCCATTTACGGCATTTAGCAGACGATCTTATCCAGAGCGACTCACAACTTATACAGTCTTACAATTATACAGTTAAAGCAATCGTGGGTTAAGGGCCTTGCTTAAGGACCCAACTTTGGCAGCTTGGCAGAGATGGGATTTAAACCCAATACCATTATGTCCAAAGTCCAGTACCTTAACCGCTAGGCTACCACAGCAGACGCCCTTATCCAGAGCGACTTACAACTGGTACAGTTTTACAATCCAAGCAAGGGTTAAGGGTCTTGCTCAAGGTCCCAATTGTGGCAGCTTGGCAGAGGTGGGATTTGAACCCCACCTGGAACCTTTGAACCTTCTGGACCGTCTTATCCGCTAGGCTACCACAGTCCCCACATCCTTTCATATGTTGAATCGGGATCTGCATATGCATGTTGTGATGAGAAGCCAAATGAAGTGTGATACACTGCTCATATAATTTCAACACCGCTGGCCCTGTATCCACTTCCTGTTCACACATGGTCAGTCCTGCTAATTACTCTGGATTTGTAATATGATTTGTGTTGCAGTAAATTGCCGTAGCAGTATTACCAGTGATTTCGTCTCACAAATGTGTCTCGTACACAGACATGCAGTTTTTCACATGGATAAAAGAACATGTAAGAATAATTTGTATAGAATTTGGGACGTTTTGATTTGATTATAATTTGTTCCTAGCTACTCGTTTTTCATTTTCCACCGCCCCCACCCCCCTCTTTCTCATTTTTCTTTCTCTTTTTCTTTCTGAGATTTGTTTATATTTTCCCGGTCTGTGCCTGTGTGCATTTGCTCGCAAACCATAACAATACAAACATTAAGAAGCAGGAATTTTGCAAGTGTGGTTATAGAGAAAGTGCTTAACGGCTGCACGGATGAGACCGTCAACATTTTAACAACAGAAGCCAAACCTATTCAGATACATCCTGTCCCGTCTTCCACATCCACTTAAATCTCTTTGACTGGGCTATTTAAATCTTATTCTGTTGGATTACATTTGTTTTCAAACTGTCTGTACATGAATGTTACTGAAGGATTGGTGTCATTCCTGCCTTCCTGCCTCAACCTTGACTTTGTGAGATTTCTCCTGTTTTTTTGCTCTGCTTCTGCCTGCATGATCCTTTTGAAATGCAAATTCACCACTGCAGTGAAGAGCATATATGTTTCCTGCAACTTATTTCGTTTTTTACTTCATTATTCTTTGGAAATCAGCTGCAACACAAAACTAGACACACATCAGAGAACACACACACATTAGTATGGCAGTGGTGCTGCAGCACTTTGGCCAGAAAGCTCTTAACCCTCAGTTACTTGGATTTATCGTGTAAGGCAGAGTGTGTAAACATGCACTTATTATCCAACCAAAGTCAGATTTCTGCAGATATCCAATACTCCTTCCAAAGTGGTCATGTAAACAGCTTGCTCCAATTTCCCTTCTTAAAGGTTGGGAAATCTGTTAAAGGCAGTTTGATTTTAGTCATCAGATTTCTAAATGCATGTCTCCTGTTAGTCTGGTCTTAATCGGTTAAGCTAAACCCAGCACGCTCACCAGGTATGCTTATTCTAATAGAGTTCGCTTTCTCGGACTTCCATTGACCTGGCTGCTTATTTTTCTTAGGGGATCTGGCAACCCAAGAATGAAATGCAGCAACATGACTACCAAACACTTCTGCAGAGAACCTAAAACGCCTTATATGCTCAAAAGAATTAGAAGTGTATATCAGATCCTTCTGTGAGATTATTGGCTGATAATCACCAGTAATGTAAACCATGTATCTTGTAATCATGTAAGCTTATTCCGGATTATCTTTTAGTCCATGTATCAGTTGTAAGTCACCTTGGATAAGGATGTCAGCTAAGTGACTAAGTGTAAACTTGGGGGGGGATCCATTTGGAATAAAAAAGTTTTATTTGTGTCTGAGGGCAGCACGGTGGCTCGATGGGTAGCACTGCTGCCTCACAGCAAGAAAGTCCCAGGGTGGAGCGGCCTGGGTCTTCCCCATGTCTGCGTGGGTTTACTCCTGGTACTCCAGGTTCCTCCCACAGTCCAAAGACATGCATGTTAGGTTAACTGGTGTCTCTAAAGTGGCCCTGTGACTGTGTGCGTGTGAGCGCCGTACAATGGATTGGCCGCCCGTCTAGGGTTGTTCATGCCCTTGTGCATAGAGTTGCCGGGTGGGCACATACTGGCTCGCTACCCAGTGCTGATTGAGCAAAAGATAATGGATGGATGGATATTTGTGTATGGCTAAAAACCAAAGATCAGATCTAGAATGCTGATTTCTCTGTATGAAGTATAGGACAAAGCCTGATGGTCCTTTAAACACACACCTTAGGACAAAGGGATTTATAGTGAGTACTGGCTGGTAGGAGGACTAATCTATAGTATACGTGATCTGAATCTCACAATCTCCTTTTAACTTCCACTCCCCTATTACAATCTCTCTATCACTTTAATTTTAACTAAGGGAACAATAGGGAGAGCAAATAGCTTTTTCAGTGGACCCCAATCAAGATGGCGCCATTTGGAACGTGTCTTTTGTCTAATTAGCATGAAATAGAGCAGCTCGAATGGAGATGGGAACATTTAGAACGACTTGGGAGGTGTGCTTAGAAAGCACAAAGAAGAAAGTTAATGTGCGACCTCGGGCATGCTTGTGTTTTGCAAAAGTATTCTTAAAAATGAATGATTTATTGGAATGCTATAATGTATTTCATGCATGCTTTCTCTGGTCTGGACAAATGTGTGTGTGTGTGTGTGTGTGTGTGTGTGTGCATGTTAGGGGTGGGGGTGTTTATATTTAAAGTGTACTTACATAGAATATATTTAAATGTTTTTTATACAGAATGTGTATTTAATTAAATAAGAACCTCAGCACTTACGTATCGAAGATCCCACCAAATACATAAAGCATTTTATCTCAGCTGCATAAAAGTGCACAGTTCATAACAGAAAAACATCAAATAAAATGTTATAAAAAGCATTACAGCACTCTGTGTGGGATAAAGTGCCATTCAGTCTTCCGATAAATGTTCGTAACTCAGACACAGTCTTAATGCTTAAATCGAGGCTCAAGACTTATTTGTTTAGTCAAACATTTAGTCTGTAGTTCTGGTTCCAGTTTTAGTCCTTCATATGTTAATGGTAACAAAGACCATGCCTAATTCATTTCCTCTTTTTCGAGGTTCTCGCTCCAACGGTGACCCTGCTGTGGGAGATGATATCAGACGGAACGATCAGCAATGCTGAAGATGCTCCCTCTCCCATCTCTACATAGACTTAATACATTTAAATGTTTCATTATATAATGTTAATTATGTTTATTACCCAAAAGAGGATGGGTTTCCCTTCTTAGTCTGGTTCCCCTCAAGGTTTCTTCCTTTTAATCTCAGGGAGTTTTTCCTTTCCACTGTCGCCATTGGTTTGAACACGTGTTCATGCATCAATGTAAAGCTGCTTTGTAACAATGTCTGTTGTAAAAAGCACTATACAAATAAAATTGAATTGAATTGTTTTGGTAAGTTGAAATAAAATCTTTTTTTTTTTTTACTTCTAACATTTTAATCCCTGCTTTGATTCAGGTGCAGATTCTCCCTGTGTCTGTGTGGGCTTCCTCTGGGTACTCCAGTTTCCAAGGATATGCGTTAGGTCAAGTGATATCTCTAAAGTGTATCGGTATGAGTGTGTGCTGTGATGGTTTGGTCCCAACATGCCCGCTTTAGTGATTAGACCTTGGCGCCACTGAAATGTAATGTTGTACAACTCAGTCTCTGGACTTGGTCTGGTGTCGGTCTCAAAGTTGGACCTAAAAACTGTTGTCGAGACCAGCCAAGTCCAATGTGTCTGTCTGAGGTATCATTACAAGCTGAACTTTATCAACAATTCAGTCAGAATAAATCAGTCCCTTTTATACATGCCTACATAAAATCTGCACTCTGATTGGCTAAAAGGGAAAAGCAAGTTCCTGCTCTTCTCATTCAGTGTAAAATCTATGAACACGTTTTATTTTGCATCATCGGACATTTACATTTTACAGTCAAAGAACGTGTAGAGTATGTAATATCCATGAAGAAACTCTTCGTCTCTGGCATCACTACCCGAAAACTCCCGAGTTTCTCCCCCAGCCCTCTACTGCCACCTACA
>JAVSBV010034393.1:0-11513 GCA_033117975.1 Parotocinclus spilosoma | reverse complement strand
AGTCCTTAGTGGGAGGTCTTTGGAGGCACATCGTCTCCTAATGTCCAACCGATGGAGGGAGTTCCTGCACTCTGGTGAGACCTGCCTCCATTTTATCTGGTCTTAATCAACTCCTGGGTGTGATGCCAGTCAATCAGAGGGCCAGAGGGGTCACTGGTGCAGTGCTGAAGGTATTCCCCTTGACCAACCTCTTTTCTCTCTGGTATTGCAAATCGCGCTTGTAAAAGATGCCTAAGAAGGAAGAGTTTAATCCGGGCTAGAAGAGTCTAATCCCAGTTACCTTTATGGTGGTCTAGTGTAACAGACCGCTGCACAGCCACAGAACCACTTTTTTCTGTATACATACATGCTATCATTTTGTTAGAAGTACTTACCCTTTCTAAAAAAATGGCAATTATATGAAATTAATAGCACAGCATGAGCTTGCACAGCTATCATATAAATTATTCAAGTTTTATTCATTGCTAGATGCTTACAAACGTGCTCTTTCCCTGTTTCCTCCTGCTATTTTAGCATCAAACAAAGTACAAATGCTAGAGGACGGAGTCATTGAGAGGATCCAGGCTCTGCTGCGAACTGACATGCCCCCTGTTCAGTTCAAGCTGCTCGGAACTCTGCGCATGATGGTGGATGGCCAAGGTCAGGACACAAAGTAAATGCAAATCAGCATCCCACCATACCTGTGGATTTAGTTATTTTGTTGTTTACTTTCATAGCATTTAGCAGACATTATTCTCTGTAGGAAGGTGTTAGTCGAAGGTTAAGGGGCTTGCTTAAGGGTCAGGCAGTGAAAGCATAGCAGCACCCAGGCTTGAACTCTCAACCTTTTAATCAATCACTACATTAAAATATTCATGTGTTTTTTTTAAAGATAGAAAAAATTGTTTAATAAAATAACCTGCTTTAGAGACTTTTGTGCTCTTTATGAAAGTTGGAATGAATGTTAAGATCCGCATTACACTGCTCACAAAAATTTTATTTAAAGGAGATATCATTTTGGAGTTTTCCCTATTTTTTGTGAGCAGTACATTTACAGGAATGATGGAATAATGAAATAATGCCTCAAACTCCTGATTTCTGTTAGGGTTCCTACCTTCCCAAGGAGCGTTCGACCGTCCTCGTCGGTCTCCATTACAGAGCCATCAGTGGGGCGGCCTTATATCCACTATCTTAATTATGTCCTGATCCCGAACAGCTGCTTCGCGTCCTATAAAGGAGTGGTTTTAGCGCTGTTCAGTGCCAGGTCATCATTATTCCATTGCCGTTCGGTTCGTGCGTCTGACCACCGGCGCCCTTCCGCGTTCCCTAGAGATAGTGGTTAAGTTCCGGGGGCTTTTTTCATTCTGTCTGTTATTTCAGTGCTTGTAGCAATCTAGGTAAGCCTTAACGATAAAAAAATCATTGGAAATAGTGCCATACAGTGCTTGGAAGTTTGTGAACACTTCAGAATTTTTTATTTCTGCATAATTAATGGCCTAAAACATTCTGAGATGTTTACACAGATCATCAAAGTAGATAAAGAGAACAAAACTAAATAAATTACACAACAGCTTTATATAATTGATCATTCATTAACTGAGGAAAATTATCCAATATTACATTTCTATGACTGGTAAAAAATATATATGAATCTCTTGGAATAGCTGTAATTAAGAAATTAGAGTCTGGTGTCAGGGACTGTTGTGGCCTAATGGGTAAGATACACTGGATTATGGACCGGAAGGTCCAGGGTTCAAATTCCACCTCTGCCAAGCCACTGCTGTTGGGTCCTTTAGCAAGACCCTTAACCCACATTTGCTTGGAATGTGAGATTGTATGAATTGTAAGTTGCTTTGGATAAGGGCGTCTGCTAAATAACGTAAATGTGTTTACAATTGATGGGGTGACTATCAGGCATGAGTGAGCACATTGTTGTCTTTAATACTCATCTTAAGAGATCATTTTACTGGCTAAGGAAACTATTTGAAAAGGATGCATTAGTCTTTGCCCAGACTGTAGCCTGACCTACATTCACAAAATTCACAATTCACAAAAGCCTCATTTACGCATATATCTGCATATACAAAATGCATTTAAAGTAACTTGCATCTGGTGGTAAAGTACCCTTCCTTATCCTTTCCCTTTTCCAGTTTAAGTGGTTATTCATGAGGCTATAATTGGGTACTCTGCAAAGTGTGTTATTACCTTCAGAAGCATGTGCTGAAAGACAATAGGCTGAATTCTGAACACACAGACCACGTCTGAGAAATTACTAGTTACAAGTGACTATTGCAGTTTACAAAGGTGAAAAAACAGTCGGAGGACAGAGCCTGTTTTGAAGATACTGATCACTCATATGTGTCTGTATGTCTGTTTCTCTCTCACACATATACTGTATATATTTTGTGCATGTGTGTTTTAGAGGAGGCAGCTACAGTGCTGGGGAAGGACGAGGTGTTATTGGCACGGGTTATGGAGTGGTGTGTAGCAAAAGACCATGCTGGTGTCAGAGGGGAATCAAATCGGCTTTTAGCAGCTCTTATCAGACACAGTCGTTCCCCAGTGAGTAAATAACAATCACTGAATCTGCAATAAGACAGCTGACTGTGCACTGTATTCCATAGGCATTACAAATTACCAGCTGCCTCCTGATGGCTTAGTAAACATGCCTTATTAATTACTAAGTCACTAACCATGACTCAAGCTGATATTTTAAGACATGCTCCTCCCAATTTCAAAACAAGAACATACAATTACATATGCAAACAGATCTGATAGGCTATTTATTGTCATCTCTGACCTATTTATTAAGGTTTGCTCTTCTCATCTTGCCAGGAAGTCATCCGGGCTGTCATCAAAGCAGACGGTGTCCAACACCTCATCTCCATGGCAACCAGTGAACATGTCATTATGCAGAATGAAGCTTTGATTGCTCTAGCCATCGCTTCTGCGATAGACATCGGTAGGTTGTTGTATGGTAGTAACAGTGCTGCCACTAGTTGGCCAACTTTTGTCTGTTCATTTATCAATATGGAATGCTGATATGTTATTAAGAAATATTTAATTACAGAACCACTTGTTTGCACTGATTAAATCAATATTTCAACCAATATTTCACCAATCTAATATGTAATATATGTAAGGGCCTAAATTTCATTGCTGATTACCATTTACAATCCTTATAAAATAAATTGAAACTGCCATTTCATTCAAACAAAGTACAGAGAAAATGTCTACAAAGAAATATCAATTTGTAGAATATCCAAATTTAGCACAACAAAACAGTACAGATCATTTTAAAGGCAATAATTTTTAAAACGCTGTTATAATTGCATTAATGATACTGAACCCTGTGACGGACCCAGAATTACAAGCTGTATGGAAATGGTCCTTTATTCACCACTCTCCATGATCTAGATACTACATACAGCACTGTTGTCCTACAGCAAACAGATCTGAAAAGAGTAATAAAAAATGTGAACATCATGTCCCACAATTGCTATCCTAATACTGACCTTATAATTGTGTGTTGAGAATATTTCATATTCTATTCTCAGTGCTAAGACATGCAACATAACTCTCAGACGTAGAAGATACATACAGTTACATCAAGACTACATTATTCTTTAATATGTCAAAACCAACAGATGTCTTTTAAAAATTGATTGTTTAAATTGGGTATTGTTGTAATTGTCTCCTCTCTATTGTCTCTGTTTTTTTCCATGTAATGCTTATATGTAGTATTTGTTTTATCTGAATATTTGTTTTTTGGATTTTCTACTTGTTTGGATAACCAAACAAATTTCATTTCATTTATCATTTTAGTACTCTCAGCAAGACATACATTGTGACCCTCTATCTGCCTCTCTCTCTCTCTCTCTCTCTCTCTCTCCCCATATGTGTTATACAGAGGAAGTAGAAAAGCCGTTCTGGAGTGCTGATCTGCTACCCACACTGCAGAAGATGCTGGATGACCCTGTAGGAGCAGTAGAAGTCAAATTTAGCACATTAGGACTTCTCTGCAGCCTGGCTAATTCCAGTCAGTAACACACAATTACACAACTCACAATACCATAAACAAACCTGAACATCATAAACAGAGCAAACCAAAAATTAATGGTTTGTCTGGTCAACATTTCACAATCATTTTAGGCAAGGATCAAGTGGTTAGGCTTCAATGGAATTAAGTAGCAAGAAAAGGCACTATTAGCCATGCATGTAATGTTAATTATTTGTAACTTTTCACATGGATAGACATGAAAATTCTTATTTTTATGCATGTGAGTTTCAAATATCCGATTCAATTCCCAGATCTCATTTAACCTTTAATGTGTCTAAGAATATCCTTTATCTCTCTCTGTCAGGGATATTCAGGGAACAGATGGATGCTCTGAACCTGAAAGACAGCCTGTCCAAGCTCTCCAGTCACAACAGCACCAAGCTGGCCTCGCAGGCAGGCACAGTGTTAGCTGTACTCTCGGAGAGTTAGAACACCTGCCCAAGCTTTCTGCCTAATGAGACTGCTGAATATAAAGCGTCCACTTCATACACCACTTACCAGTGCTGTCCTTTATTCTATGACACAATCTACTAATTATCCAATTAATTGTTGTTGCAAGCTCAGTAGGAAATATTCAAAGGGCAGAGAACCTTGACTGGACTATAAAAAGAGTATCAGTCAATGGCTAATCCTCTAGCGGATTGACTATGAATTATGCTAAGGTTACCTTCTTTATCTTAAAGCACAGTTGATCCACAATTGTCCATCTTAACTCTGTACAGATTTAAATAGATTTAGCAATTTGTGAATTTTGCTTTAATATAAAAACAGAGAAGTGTGCTGTTTTGTACTGTTATAGTTATGAATCTCAGATCTATTTGCCGCAGTTGTGTGGAATTACAATTAAGCTTTCTGACGTCTGGAATGTGTTGCGTCTCATTAGAGCTGGTGAAGGATTTATGTTAATAAGATGTCCTACAGTAATAATTGAAGCACATGATATCCTGCATTTCCATAATGCTGAATGTGATCACAGTTTTTGTTTGAGAAAAGAATGCAAATGTGCAATAATTACTGTCTAGTCAGTATATAGCATTCGTTATGTAACGTGCAGGGTTTTAACTGAGGACTTTTTCGACACTGTTTTTTTAATCATGTGGAACATATTATTAGCCGACCATAAGCACAAGATCATTTCAGATTTGCAACGGCGAGAACCAAATAAAAAGTTAGCAAACAAGCTGTCATTGATAAGTGGTGTGGTTGTTCTGTAGGTTAATACATGAGTCATGACAAGGAAAGTCCTTCAACAGTTGTTATTCATGCAGGACGGAGGTGCAGTCGAAGCAGGCAGTGTTCAGCAAAGGGTTGCCTGATAATACATAATTAACAGAGAGGAGGCCCATGGACTGATGTTAGAAAGGCATTTGTGTGGTTTTGCGGCCCACACTGCATCAATAACCCTTTCAACAGCAATTAATTACAGCAGACTTTTCAATGCTAGATAACATTAATAGCACAATCTCTGTATGTCCTTGATGCTGCTGCAATGAGAGTTGATTTATGAGCAGAGTGTTTCTGGTGTTGTAAAGTGGGTGGTGTAGCTTGTATCTGGCAATAAAACTTGAAACTGTTGAACTGATATGCTGATTTTTACTAGGCAAAGTTTTAATTGTTGTTACCAGTTTTACTGACTAAAGGCCCTAGATTGAACCTTTAGGCCCAAAATAAAGAATCTAAATTAAGAATATACATTATTGAAGGTAGAGTTTTTCATTTCATTTTCATTTGTTGGTAAGAATTTGAAACCACTTACTGTGTCATAAAAATAAGTCGGCTATATGGTTAATTTCCAGTTCCACCTGGCCACTAGATGGAGACAGGAGATTCCCACAGCCTTACCACACCCATTTCAAAATTGTCTAATGTAATCATTAAAGATGGACAGTGGTGACACAGTGATATGCTCTGGACTCGTAAAAAGAATACAGTGTGGCAAATCTTAACTGTGCCATACATAATTGGACCTTATAGCACCACCCTTAAGTTGCAACAGCTCAGCTCATTTGAAAGTTGGCCTGAATAAGGGCATCTGTTAACTGATCTAAATGTACTGCATTAATCTGCTTAATTGTGTATTGTGTCAGCTATCTCATTGTGTATATATAATGTGAAAAAGAATTAAAAACAGTGATTTTCACGATTTTAAGGGGTCTGATCCAGGACCCCTGCTGTGTTGAGTCTGCCTGGGTGTCCATGTGGATTATTTCAGGTACTCCGGGTTTCCTAAAACACAAAGATGTATGTTAGGTTAATTAGTATTCCTAAGGAGCCCTTTGTCTGTGAGTGGGTCTATGTGTCATGTGCGAGTGTATGTACCTTATGATGAATTGGCCCCCTGTCTAGGGTTGTTCCTACCTTGCGTCCTGGGGCTTTCCTGCTACCCTGACTAGAATTAAGCAGAGAAGATATGAATAAGTGAATGATTTTACTTTTAGTTTATCAAACCTAAAATGTTGTTATATTTAAAGATTGATGGCATGGGGTATCTAATTGTAAAAAGTAATATCAGGTCATTATGACAAGGTTGTGAAACCAGAAAAATCAAAACAGCAACAACAAAGTTAAAACAGGCACTTACATGTAGCAGTTTAACCTGCTGTGTTCTGACAGTGTTGGCCAGTTTGGATTTACATTTAGACATTGAGCAGTCATTTATGAAATTTCTTATTGATCTTTTTATTATTTACAGAAGAAAGAAAAATGGCAATTTGTTTACATTTGTAATGTCTATGTTATTTGAATCTTGTCAGCCCTGCAAAGTGTATGAGATGAAGTGGATGTGCAAGTCTTCGACTTAGACATCTACTACTTTTCTGGTCTGACTGGTCCGATCTGAATGTTAGATTTGACCGGCCAGAGAAAATGAATGGAATATAAAGGAAATTTGGCTGCTTTAAAGCTATGATGTAACAAGTAGTGATAATTGTATTTTAAAATCACAAATGATTGATCATCACACATGAATGATTTAAGATACCATGAACAGCAAATATTGGAGTTAAAAAATTCTGATATAGCCCCAGACTATTAACTGTTAAGCATTAGATGTGTGAGGACTTTACACACAAACACACAAACAAAATAACCACAAACTGACTATGTATACTGTAGTTTCAACTTATAAAACTGTATAACTCACAGAATATACTCCTCTGCAGAGTAACTAAGGTGACTGAGGACTAGCTGTGTGCAATTGTGTATTTCTGGGCATGGTTATTTTTTGCCAAGCCTGGGTTGAATGTAGCATATGGATACTCTCTGTGGAATGATAGTGAAATGGGCCAGCTGGCACAAGGTGGAAACCAACCATACACAGGGTGCTTCTCCTTTGCATGACACATGCACACACACAAACATAAACACACTTTGCGAGACTTTTTAGAGATGGCAACTGACCTAATGCATATTTGTAAAAACGTGGACTTGTGAGACATGAAAATGTGGGCAAAATGCAGACATGATCTGAGATTTTCAAATTTTATACTGGCAACATCTTGACCAGGACTGCAACCTGGATCTCTGGAGCTGTAAAGGGGAAACATTAAAGACTGCAACAATTGGTAGTATTTACAGAATCATGAAAAGGTGTGAGAGAGGATTATAATTATTCATATGGTGCTCAGATGAAAATGCAGGTCTTCACCAACTCACCAAAGAATATATCAATGTTCAAGTCTCTCAGCAGTCAGTGTTTTTAAGATGACTTGAAGTGTATTCTACAAAGGATTAAACTGTGCTGGATGCAAAATGTGGGTTTACATCTTATTAGCTATTTAACTAATACATTAGCCAATAAGAACCCACATTTTGCATCCAGCACAGTTTAATCCTTTGTAGAATATACTTCAAATCTTTAATGTATTATTTTGACATTTGCCCCATTGTTTTTGCCTTATATTTGTGTTAAATGTGTCGAAATCAATATACTCAAAAGTATATACACAAAAAAACAAGAATTCTGAAATAGGAGAACATTTAAAATGTATTATTACTGTCATTTTAAAAAAGCAGTGTGACCTTTGCATCAGGCTGAAACCATTTAATAACTACTTGTAATTATTTTTGTCGTCTCATGACTACTTAGTTTGGGACTTTCAGAAGCATATCATACACACATGCAAACTTAGAACTGTACAGCTACCTAAAGAATAACAAAATCTAAGTGTGTTTGGTCTTTGGAAGTGTTTGATGTTGGATGGTTCACGTATATCTTAGTAAGTACTGGACACTGTTTAGTTCGACTTTTTCATAATTCAGTCATTCATTTGTTTTCTGTACTTGCTTAATCAAATCCATGAGACAGAGGCATGGGGCACATGGCAGGAATTATCCCTGGAGTGGGTGCCAGTCCATCACGGGTCTCACACACACACACACACACACACACACACACACACACACACACACACACACTGGAACACACTATATATATATACTGTAGATAGGTAACCCCTTCATTATGTACTCCCTTTTGCCTTCAGAACTGACTTAATTCTTTGTGGCATAGACCAAAAAGGTGCTGGAAACATTGTTCAGTATTGACATGTGATAGCATTACATAGTTTCTTCAGAATTGTCAGCTGCACATCCATGATGCAAATCTACTCCACCACATCCCCAAAGGTGTTCGATTGTAATGTGATCTGGTGAATGTGGAGGTGCACCTCATAAAATGCTGTGTGTACATACATATACTTAAGCCTACTGACAAGAACTGCTGTAGTTATAAGTAATATAGTAATGAGTAATAACTTATTATTGTTGTTTGTATATGTTGTTTTGTCCTCCGCTACTGATCGGAAATATATTAGATTAAATGGCACAGTGTTTCCACTCGTTCCAAACTCTTACTTCATTTACTGAAGGCGCATGTGTTCCTTTAGGTGTGTTATCTGTCCTACCAGAGCACCTGTGCAGGTGGGAATGTGAACGCATATGGCTGTGTAGGTGTGGCTGCAATAAGTCATGTGAAAAGGACCTAAGAAAAATCCTTGCTTGAGGTGAAAGAGACAGAGTGCAAGAACATTACCCTTTGGAACGACCATGGCTCACTTGTTTCAGGGAGCACATTTACACCAGAAGCAACAGTGATTATAAAGTTGACTCTTGGGAACCACTCTGAACACGGTAAGGGCAATTTAGCTTATGTGATAAGAAATCTGTACTCAGCTGTAACGCATGTTTTCTGGTATAGGAAAAAATGGCGCAAGGCCTTTCTGCCTGCGTCAGTGCCCTATATGCCTGTTGCATCTGAAGTGAATTATGTACATAAAGGTGTCAAATGATTTATGGGTTGGAGTCTGTTTGTGAACAGCGTTAACATGGTGAACACAGAAAACATAAGTGGGTTGTTTGTTTATGGATTAAGTCAGATTAGTTAAAAGTAAGTTTATTTTACTGCTACATGGATTATGTTGTCAGTATTTATGTGTATATAGTCTCCAGAATTAGCAACAGTATTTGTGCTTTATTACCTTATTCTCACACTAATCTATATGGAAAGCTAATATTTGAAAGGAAATACGGACTGGGAAGGTAACAATCCCTTATTAAAATGTAACATATTCTTTAATTCTTCTTTCACCGTTTGATACTTGGTCATATTTGCAGAATGCCATTTAGACTGTATTTTTGTTTTGTGATATCATTTTACATTTTGTATTGTAGACATTGCTGATGAATATTATGTGCAGTGTAGACTGTATTTCTGAACAAATAGCATATGTGGACAAACTCCTCCCCAGACAATAAAGCTGGCAAATCTGTTTGCCATGAGATTCTTGACCTTAATCCTCCATCCTATTGCTTGCCAAACTTTTCCCACCCAGGTCTATTAATAATGTACTTACACAGGTGTGGGAAGAGAAGTGCTGCTTGAGCTTCTAACAAAAAAAAATGACTAACAGGGGATTCTCAGGAAAATGTATATGCTGACAATACTGAGGTTAACAGTGACAGTAAACAGAACACTACGCGAAACAAGGTACAGAACATGAAACAGAAACAGGAATACACAAGACAGGGAACAGTACCTAAAACAGATGAAAACAAGTGAAACAAGACAGTGAAACAAGAGTTATAGAAGCAAAAGGAGCCAGAAACAGAAACAATTCAATAGTGAACGTATGATGAGACCCAACAAGGAGGTAATGCAAAGAAGCACAGGGGGATAATTAGGGGAAGCACAACTGGCTATAATTAAGCAGCCTGCTCTGGAAAGAGAAATGGGTCAGAAGAAAGCCATGTAGGATGATGTGGGTACTAGGATGTTCATTGTGCTCATCAACATGACAAATATTTGTATTTACTTTATTAAAAATAAACATTACATGCAAAATAGATCAAGGACACTCCAGCTAATGCCTTTATACCAGAAATTCCACCCACACATTTGGCAAGTTCTAAATTCTGGAAAGATTTACTATAATGTCCCATGTTAGGCCTTTCATTAGTAACGCCAAGGTTACATTTGTGGCCTTGTTATTCCAGGTAAGACAGAGATCTAGTGGTAAAAGTGCTACAATTCAGTGTTTGTTTAACCAGTATCTTTAATACCATATTGGCAAATATTAATGGGCTTGCTGTGCAGTTTGTGTTTGGGTAATTGGATTTGGCCCCCCTGTTATGTGTGTGTGCATGTGCACCTGTCTTAAATACCGCCATTTTCACTTCTGCGTTCAGTTGACACCCTAAGACACAATGCCAAGTTCATATGTGCAGTACTAATAAAACATCTATCAGTACGCATGGTTTTGCCAAATTGGTCAGCAGTACGATGCTGCTAGTAATAAGAGCAATCTTGACACTTATACACTCGTCACAGATTTTAGCCCAAACCTGAAGAGCAAGAGGTGAAACCTCTGAAAATTTACATCAAGTACCAAACTATAAGGGTATCACAGAAGGGACCAACGAGGGTGTGGTGGTGTTTTGTTTCCTGCTGCTGTAAGTCCAAGTGAGTCTTGGAAATGCAATTCCTGTTGAGTATATATGTGTTTCCCTTTTTGCCACATGAGATTTGCTAATGAGATTTGATGGCTTTATGTAAAACTAATACCCTTTCTGTCATACCATGCAATATGCAAATTCTATACAAATATACTTCCAAAGTACTTCTGACATTCCATATAAACGATTTCTGTTTCATATCACTGGAAGAGGAGGGTCATATAATAGTATGATAATACAATCAAGTGTTTATGTTTGTTTGCTGTGATGAATCTCTCTCACACACACACACACACGCACGCGCGCACACACACACACACAGAGGAAAATTTTATTGCTCAAATGTTGATCTTTGATGTTTCAGGAGACTTTTTTTGATTCTCACTTTTGTTTCATTTAGAGATCAACTTTGTCACAAATGTTTCTCCTACTTACTTAAAAGACAATTGCTTAAAAGAAATAGCAGTAGACAACAATGAGACATGAGATACTTCTGAGGTTAAAGGAGATAAAACTGAGAATT
>JAVSBV010034382.1:0-11513 GCA_033117975.1 Parotocinclus spilosoma | reverse complement strand
TTATTGAAAAGTACAGTGCTTTTCCTTCAAAAATAAGGACATTTCAATGTGACCCAAAACTTTTGAACGGTAGTGTATATATATATATATATATATATATATATATATTAATTTAGGTTTTGTTTTTATTTGTGTAGTAGATGTTAATTTGATACATTTTCATACATTAAGTAAGATAATAAAATAATCATTAATTGCATTTAAAACTGTTTATATATAAAAAATATTTATAAGAAAATATTTGGGAATTTGATTTTTTTTTACTGTAGGGAGAAAATAATGTTTTTAAGAGTGAACTATATATATAAATATATATATATATATAATATAAAAATATATACGCACAGCCGTGATCCTTTTGCTGTGACTTTCTTGATTGAGATTTATTTTCTTTAGTTGAGAGTACAGTGCAGTAAAACGTAGGAAAGTTTATAATAAAATAGTTTGGAATTTCTTGCGGTGACACTTGAGATCTTGGTTGCACGGTGGTTTGGAAGCTTCTCCGTTTCTATCTGACAGGCAGGGACTTCAAACGCTTTAATGGAGTCTGACAGAAAACGATCAAAAGCCTCTTTTGTATTTTTGCTCGCTCTTTTGTTTTTTTATTTATCCGATGGGACGAACAAAGTCATGGAAGTCTTGCATAAATATAAATGGCATTAAAGAACGATGTATTAATAACGAAGCCGACAGAGACCGAGTTCAAACCACATCTTGCCTGAGGTGGGATACGAACCAAAGAGGTGGGCAGACCTCTGGACCCCTGCTCTCTGTGGTGGGGTTTGACCTGGGTTACGGTTATGGTTACGGTTAGGGTTCGGTCCGAGACCCTGACCCATACCCTGGTTCTTTAACATCTCAGTTCCTTCAGATCTAGTACCAGACCCTGAGTAATGACCCAGTTTTTTGTCATTTGAACTCCACTGGGTCAGGTCAGGTCCCAGACCCTGAGCCATTCTCCATCTTCTTCATCCTAATTCATCTCCGTCAGAGCTCCTGGCCCTTCAATCAAACCCCGGTTCTTCTTAATCTCAGCTTCTCTTAAACAGGTCCAGTCATGCCCTGGTGAGTCATCATCCCATCATCTTTTAGTTATCCTGGGTCATGGCCTGGTTCTTTATCATCTCAGTTCTGCTGGATCAGATTCCAGTCCATCATACTACTTCAACCATGATCAAGATCTAATTTATAAGACGTTCCAGTCCTTGGTCCCCTCAGTTCTGAAGTTGTCAGGTCACAATTCTTTGTTATCTCAGTTTCTCAAGATCAGACCCCAATTTTTGAGATGTTCCAGTTCTTCATCATCTCAGTCCCACTATTGTGAGGTCCAAAACCCTGAGACCCTTCCTTCAGACCAGATCCATATCCTACAGTAAAACCCAGTCCTTCATCTCAGTTCCTCCAGACCAGGTCCATATCTTACAGCCATACACCAGTCCTTCACCTTAGTTCCTCCAGACCAGACCCTATTTTTGAGATGTTCCAGTTCTTCATCATCTCAATCCCACTATTGTGAGGTCCAAGACCCTGAGACCCTTCCTCCAGACATGATTGCATCCTTTAGTCATACCCCAGTCCTTCAGACCACTTCCCAATCTTTAAGACATTCCCCAGTCCTTCATCTCAGTTCCTCCAGACCAGACCCTTATTTTTGAGATGTTCCAGTTCTTCATCATCTCAGTCCCACTCTTGTGAGGTCCAAGACCCTGAGACCCTTCCTCCAGACCATGATTGCATCCTACAGTCATACCCCAGTCCTTCAGACCACTTCCCAGTCTTTGAGACATTCCCCAGTCCTTTATCATCTCAGTTCCTTTGGACCTGGTCCCAAACCCTGAGTCATGTCCCATTCCTTTGTTATCTGAATTCCTCCCGGACCAGGTCCCGCACCCGGCTCTCCATAACACCCTGTCACCTGAATGAATAACAGTCCCAGGATAAAATTAGCTTGTTGTTTTTGCTCTTGTTGTTTTCGGTAATCATGACTGCTCGTCCCCAGACAGAACGTTGAGGAATAAAAAGCTGACTCTCCTCCTGCCAGGAAGATTCATGCACTGTCTGTGTGGAAGCAGCACCAGATGAACGCAGCTCGTTCTTCTTCCGCCTGCCACTTACACTAATTGAAAAGTCAGAGCAGGTGGAACAGAACACGGATCAAGAGACGACGTGTTTCTCTTTAAATAATTACACCCCCTCTTTACCTGAGGGAGCCAGCGCTCACCCCCTCCACCCCCCCCAGCCCCAGCCCCAGCCCCAGCCCCAGCCCCCACCCCGCTGATTGTAGGGATTTGGACTTTTCTCCGAACCCACTGGACATAAGCGGATCTTAAAACTAGATTTTAATAGGTTTTAAAACATTTTAAAAAAATGTTTACAGTTAACCCTTATTCATATGATTTATTTTTTTTACAATGATAAAAGTCATATATATAATTGAGCCCTAATTAAGTCAAATAAAATACGATTTTACGTAAATGCAAAATGATATTTATTTATTTATTTATTTATTTATTCAAATTCATAATATTATAGAATGAAAGCTTAAATTAGATTTAATTTTGAGTCCTCTGTTTTAAAATAATATTTAATAAAATATAATAAATCTAATAATATTTATTAATTATATAATATAATAATATATAAAAAATTTTATATTAAAAAATGAAATATTATAAGCTTATAACTTTATCCTAACAATTTTTACAAGTTTTTTTTTCTTAATGAAAACATTAAAATGACTTTTTAGGGAAAAAAAAAAAAAATAATTATTTTTAAATCATATAAAAAAAAATTATATTTCATATTTTTATTTTTTTCTTATTTATATTATTCTGTGCTTTGATACCTAAAGAAAAATCATACAGTTAAACCTTAATAAAAATATTACGTAACATATTTTAAATATATTGTAATTAATCTTTTATTAAAAAAGTGTCTTCTTAAAATAACTAAAATATTTCTGTTTTATTTTAAATATTCAGAAAATCCTAAAATTAAATAGTAAATATAACAATTATATGTAATGTCTATATTTTTTAAACTAAAATTAATATTTACTATAAAAAGCATTTAAAATATTATCTAAAACATGGAAAAGTATTTTTTGGCTTTTTAAATTTTATAAAAAGTTTATTCTTCAAATAACTGCTCTTTTATCCTATGTTTAATAGCTATAAAATATATATAATAAATCCTTAATAAAATATAATTTTCTTCATTTTTCATAATTAAAAGTACCTTCTTAAAACACATTTACAAACCATATCATTATTATTTAGTTTAATTAGTATAATTATTATGTTTATATTAAATAATGTAATTTTGGCATTTTTAAAACAAATATAATTAATTCTTATTTAAAATGAAATATTTAAAATGTTACCCTAAACAATTTTAGTAATTACTGCAAATCATGTAATTAATTTTCTTAATATCGTTTATTGAAAGTGATATATTAACCCTTATCACAATTAACAAATAATTGCTTTAACCTTTCTGAATAATAATAATAAAAATAATAATAATAAAAAAAAATAATAATAATAAAAATAAAAATGAAAATGAAAATAATAATGATAATAATAATATTAATAATAATAATAATATTAAAAATAATAATGATAATAATAATAATAATAATAATAATAATAATGATAATAAAAATAATAATACAAATAAAGATAATATTAATAATAATAATAATAATAAAAATAATAATACAAATAAAAATAATAATAATAATAATAATAATAATGATAATAATAATAATGATAATAATCATTATTATTATCATTATTATTATTATCATTATTGTTATTGTTTTTTCTAAGCTCTTTATTTTGCCTGTACCAAAACCAAATTTCTATTTTACATAATACATAATGTTTGGTGTGTGAAAAAGTTTTGGCACCATTCCAGATGATCCTCTGAGTGATTATTTATTATTTATTATTTTTTATTTATTTAACTATGCATTAATAAAACCATGCATTTCAATCAGGAATCCCAATGAAGGAGAATTAGAAGCCATACTTGATAAAGGTTAATAGATACGCTGAATATTATTAATAGAGAATAAATCTTGCAGTGTTATTGCATGTTTTAGAGGAGACTGAGGGAGTTCCTGAGGTAATAAAGCACATGATCCCTGTAGGGAAATCATACACATGCATCACCTGTATATCACACATCATGCATCAGATATATGAGGCTGGAGAACCGCGGGAAAAAGCCATCCGTGTACCTGTGTGTGTGTGTGTGTGTGTGTGTGTGTGTGTGTGTGCTTTATATTCAACGACAGTATAGAATGCTACTTTATATTTACAACGTACAGAAACAAAGAGGAGCCAATCGATATTTATTAGAGCACGTCCTGCAAAGATCACACCTAGAGCAACCATGATGTATAAAAAAGCCTAAAAACGGACGATCAGCCTTTGTTTACACTTATTAAACGGCAGTGATTCAGATGGAGCAGAGCGTTACATAAAGAGAAGGGATTAAAAAGAATAAATATTATATTTATAAATAAAAGGTTTACAAAATGGGAAAGAAGAATCATATTTAATAAAAAATAATTAATATAGTAATGCTAATATATCATTTATATTAAAGTATTTAATTTATATATCATTCATATATTATATTATATTATTTTATATTAATATATAATAAATTATATACATTAAATATTTTAATATAAATTTGTTCCAAAACATTTTATGTAATCTGGATAAAAATAATAAAGTAACCCTTTAGCCCCCCCAAAAATAAAACAAAAAATAAAATAAAATAAATTCATTCATTATTGTGTTTAAATATATATATTATAAATATTTATTTTCTTTAAATTATTTTAAATAAATTATTTTATTGTTATAGAATATTTTCAGTACAATAACAGTACAAAAAAAAAATATATATATATATATATAAAAACATCATCTTAATTTTGTGTATATATAAATTGATCATAAATAGGTACATATTATTTTATTAACTTAATTACTTATTTGTTTTAATAAAATCTTTGATCTCTGAAAACTCTAAAAACACTATTAAATAATTATAAATAACTATAAATATTTTAATATAGAGTGTAGTTACAGTATTAAGGGTAAAATAAACATGATAAATTCTCATTTGAAATACAAAAAGGTTTTTAATATGAACATTATTTTTTTCATAAATACGTACATATATACATATAAACAAATAAATATTTTTTGCAATTTTATCATTTGTTCTTTTATAAGAAAATCTAAAAACAAAAGTTAGAAACCAAAAAGAACAAATAAAATAAAACCATTTGTAATGAATAATAAAAGTACACAAGTCAAATAACTGAAAAGGGTGAAAATGAAAGAAAATAGTAATAAAAAAAAAATAAATAAAACAAACAATAAGAGTGTTATAAATAGTAAAATGGCTAAAAACGAATATTTAAGAGATTAAAATAATGATTTATATTGAAGTGTAAAATGTTGTAATAAGTCAAAAAGTTTCTTTTTGAATAAATTAAGTGTTATAAATCGATATATTTGTGTTGATTATTTTTATCGTGATGATGATTTAGCGCTTCTTCGTTTTCTCGGCAGTTATTTTGAAGATGACGAGCCTCCGTGCGTGGAGAACATCGAGTCCTCGTTCCACAGCGAGACGGTCAGCGGCGCCGAGCTGGACGAGGAGGTGAACGCCAACGCGGCCGCCCCGGAGCGGGAGGACGACGATGAGGAACGCAGGAGGAGGAGCAGCACCAGGAGATCCCCTCTGCTTCCTCAAGGGTGCAGACAAAATTCCCTCGAGACTCTGAGGGAGTCTCTGAAGCAGGGCAACGGCATCGGGATCAATAACGCCTACCTGAGCTAGAGACGGGAGGGCGGAGCCTGGGACACGCCCGTCAGGCTGATTGGTATGATTGGTGAGCCTGGTTAGTGGGCGGAGCTTGAGCTGTTTTATGTTTTTATTTCTAACTGCATCAGTGCGAGCCAAAACATCGTCAGATTTACACACAAGACCTAAAAGTGGGCGGGGACGTTTTTGTGTGTGTGTGTGTGTGGGCGGGGGGTGTGGTTTCCTCACACGCCCACCTCAGGTCCTCCCACCACATTTCCATCGGGTTAGAGTCCGGACTTTGACTTGGCCCTTCTTTTTTTTTTGGGGATTTGCGAGCCATGTTCTCCTGACGCTCATTTTCCCGCAGCAAACACAACAAACCATGATGCTACCGCCGTCATGCTTCCCTTTATTTTGGTCTTTCTTTCTAGCCACTCGACCCGCCCCACGTTCTGTTTGGAGAGCAGAGGCTTTCTCGTTGTAACCCTGCCATTGTTCGGTGTTCTCCTGATGGTCCACCCTGAAACTCTGCAACGTTAACATTTTCCAAACATGTCAGAGACCTTGAGTTGCTTAGAGGTTACCCTGGGTTCTCCGTTTCTACACTGTGGATTTATGCAGTCCAGACTCTTTAGAGATGGATCCTTAACCTTCGTCCTCAGAAATCTCCCCCGTCTGCAGCCTGGTTTGCTTCCAAAAACGTATCATGAAGATCAGACTTTGATATCTTCTCTTGATCCAGTTTGGATCAGGACTTTCTGGAGCCAGGTGGAGCTTCTGGCGGCTTCAGGGCTCCTTCGAACATCTGCATGTACGTCCAGAGGCTTGCTATGACCCATTAGTGCAGATCCTCCACCGTGCTTCACAGGCCAGGTTCGGCTCTTCTGTAGGACCACGGTTTTGAGGGGGGTATCTGAGGGAGGATAAGCCCCGCCCTAAGCCTCATTCTCGGGAGTTGGGCAAACCTACTCGCCCCTTTTACTGGTTCTGCTGGGAACCAGTTTCTAAATTCAGAGTTCTGGGTACCCGTGAAGTAAAAGGAAAGGTTTAGATTGGACTTATTGGACGCTTTTATGCTTCAAAATCCGTCGAATATCGAACTGCCCACAGCCGTACCCCTGACCATCCTCCAGTTTGGGTGGCATGGCATCTGCAGGAGGTCCTACAGCAGGGGTACAGGGGGAATTAGGGTCCTCTGATGAGGTCTGGGTAGAGGTACGAGGACCCGACCTGATACCGGACGAAGAGCTTGGAAAAAAAAAAAAACAGATGACGTAGTTAGAGACGTTAAGAACACACGTTTAGAAACTTCTCAAAAGTTCTTCTTTGTGTTAATCCGAAATAAATAACTAAGCATAAAATAACTAAAATTAACTTAAAACTTATTTTAAGATTAACAGGGTAAGAAAGGCAGCTAAAAATAAGATTTAAAAATAAATGGTAGAATAGCAAAGTTAATTTAAAGTGAATTTGTTATAATGTGATCCTAAAAAAAAAAAAAAACATGATTTATATTATTTTCTCTCTTTTTATAGTCAATTTTTGCTCTGCTTTTAAGGTAGAAATGAAAACAAATTTAACAGTTTGAAGACATTTAAAGACAAGCCGAGATTAAAATCGGCTTAAATTGAGTTTAAATTATTACAAAATAAATAAAAACCTTCACCACAAACAAAAATCTTTCACCACCATGTGATTCTAAAATGTTAAAATGTAATCCATAAAAAAGTAAAAGTTACACCCCATGAAAAGCACTTTCATCACTTAAAATTAATTCTGTTGTTACATGTATTTTTGGTGTGTGTTTTTTTTTTGTGTGTTGTTAATTATTGTTGTTGTTTTTTGTGGAGCACGAATGCTGTAAAATAAATACTAATACTGTTAAATAAATAAAATAAAAGCAGGTTTTATTTCTGATGGGAAGTGAATTATTCATTAAAATAAAAAATATAACAGTTTTTATTCTGTATTTTTCTTGTTTGTTTTTTTCTCCTACTGAAATTATTTATATATTTTTATTAGTAAGATTAATTCATATTATTAATATTATTACGTTAAGATTCTTTAATGAAGAAGTTATTTAACTTAATTAAAATTAATCAAAGACAGTAAAACATAAAAGTAAATGATGGATTCATTCAAGTTTTTTTATTACAATCAATTTATTTATGTCATTATTTTACATTTTTGCTCTTAAAACTAAAAGAACACACATTAAAAAAAATAAGACAAAGAAAATATGATCTTAAAAACTTGTTGTTTTTTTTAAATTATTTTGAAATAAAACCTTTATCTTGTAGTGAAGCTATAATTTTAGAAGCTTAAAAAACTGCTCTTATTTATTTAACAAACAAAAAAAGTTGTAGCCCAGCTAAGCACTTTTTAAAATTAATTCTAAGCCATATGAAACTTTTTGGTTCATTTCTTCATTTTTTGGCATAACTGCATTTTAATTTCTTTTTTTTTGTTGTTTTCATTTGAATGTTTTAGTGATTATGGTCTGCAAATACTGTTAAATAAATAATAATAATTCTGGTAAATAAATACATTTAAATAAAAGATTAATAAAATGCATCAAGTTAAGTTTAAGTTAAAATATAAATGATACGTTTTTTATTCTACTGTTTTCTTGTTTTAAAACAAAAAATTATTCCGATTTTTTTAGATTCATTTTTATTGACAAAATATTTATAGATTTTGTTTTAACCCAAAAGCAAGCAAAATTAAAATGCGAGAATAACCCATTTGTTTATATCATTTAATTCATTTTAATATTGCAGCTTTTCTCTTTTCTAAAAGTAAAAATCAAAATAATTATAGGATAAAATCAACCTAAAAACTGTTTTTCTTTCCCTTTTTTTTTTGTCTTTTCTTTAATTAATCAAGAAAAAAAAAAAAAACACACGACCTTGCACTACGACTCCGATTTTTACATTTTTTCGGTATCATTGTTATTCATAATTTTACTTTTAACTTCATTGCGTGGCTGAAGTTCGATTTGTGTTTTTACACCTAGAAACGTGTGTTTGCTTTTTCTGTCATTTTAATACGTTAGTGATTGTGAAAAAATAAAATAAAATGAGTTTGTCCACCACGACGTGAATTAAGGGAAAACTTCATTAAAATAAAAATAGTAAATATTTTATTTCATCATTTTCGCATTTTTCGGTCCAATAAAAACTTTATATATATTTAATATTTACACTTTTTAAATTATTTAAAAGTTTACATGTTATATTTAACATACATGGCAACCGCAATTCCTGCCAGAACCCGGGTGCCCCCTTAATACTCTGACTGTGTTCCTGCCAGGTTTTGATGGACTCTGGGCTCACCATGAGGCAGGGTTATGGGGCAGGGTTTGGTATGTTCTCCATTTGGGGTACAGGTTTGCTTAGTGTTCTCTGCAGTCGTGTTTTTTCCCACTTAATAATAATTTTTATTAAACATCTTTACCTTTGGAGCCAGAGAAGCTCGGGGCCTCCTGGAGGTCACTAGATGTCCTGAAAGAAGAAGAAGAAGAAGAAGAAGATAAAGAAGAAGAAGAAGAAGAAGAAGAAACTGCTTCCATGCCATAATGAGCTTTGTGTTAAAATATTCAAATCCTGTCGCGTGTTTATTTCACTCTAGAACTGATGTTTTATTCATTAAAAAAACAAACAAACGGAGGAAGGAATGAGTTCAGGCAGGCTTCCATTTGCATTCCTAATTCTCTCCGAGTCGGAGAACTTCACAGGTGGAGGTTGGAATAAATAATGGAGGTTTTTTTTTTTTTTTTTTTTAGTTTGTTATTTTCTTTAGCGTGATTGGGATTTGGAGAACGAGGCTCTGCTCTCGGCGTGATTTACGCTCATCAGTACGAGCGTTGGATTTGTGAGCCATCTGGACGTGGTGTCACTTTCTGATTTATGCTCCAGCTGCTCTTAAACTCCACTATCTCTCTCTCTCTCTTTTTATTTTATTTATTTTTTTAATTTATAATTTTTGGGGTAATAACGCTGATCGGACTCGCTCTTTAGCTTCTGTATTTTGCTCACTTTAAGCTCCATCGTCGAACATTGCAGCCCAAACGTCGCAGAACGCCGGCGGCGACTCGTCTGCTCTCCTGTAGAAAATGAGAAGCATTTATGCGGATTAATAAAATAAAATAAAAAAAAATTCAAAAGGCAGAGTGAAGCTTCAGGGGGTTTAGGAGTCAGAATGAATTGAGCTTTTTACTACTCAAAAATCTCCATCCATAATCCAGAGCGATAACTGAACCGGGCCTAGGGCAACAGCGGCAAGGAAAAATCCCAATAACGGATCCAACCTGCTTGGGAAGATTTAAATAATGAAAAAAAAAAAAGGAAATTAAATGAAACATAAATTCGAATCTTAGTTTGAATACAGACATGATCGAATAATTAAATAGTAAATATATTATAACAATTAATATATAAAATACAAGATAAAATAATGTAATATTTGTAATATTAGGGAAAATTTTAAATGAAATATATAAGATGGAAAATATTAATGATTCAATTCGAAATTGAATATCTACTTATTTTATATTTAAAATATAGAATTATAAGTGTATAATAAATAAAATAAAGAAAACAAAATCAAAGACAGCAATAATATAATATAATATAATATAATATAATATAATATAATATAATATAATATAATAGGAAACAATTTAAAGTAGAAAATAATGATAAAAAAAATTCAAATACTCCAAAAAATAATATAGTAAATGTGCACATATAAAAACAGACGATATATTAAAATAATAAATATAATAAATAATAAATATAATAAAGAACGTAATAAATTTAATTTAATTTAATAGAATTTATTAAATAATATGCAAGAAAATATAGTAAAAAATACATAAAACTGAGCAAAAAATTAAGTTTGTATAAAAAATAAAATAGATATAATATCATAACTAATTATGTAAATAAATATTGTAATCAATAAATAAAATAAAGAACATAAGTAGTAGATATAATTTTTTATGCATTGTGTTATATGTTATTAATTAAATTAAATTCATTAATAATTTACCTAATTGAATAATTAAATTGAGAATTTAAAATAATAGGTCATATATAAAAGGAATAAAATATTAAAGACTAAAATAACTTAATATTTTATAAAAAATGTGTAAATATAATAAATAAAACTAAGAATAGAATCAAATAAATAATATAATAAGACAATTAAAAAATATTATCAAATGTAAATTAATATAAATGTGTACATATAATAACTAAAACTAAGAATAGGATCAAATAAATAATATAATAATACTAAAATAAAACATATTAAAAAATGTAAAATAATATAAATGTGTACATATAATAAATAAAACTGAGAATTGGCTCAAATAAATAATATAATAATACAATTAAAAAATATTATAAAATATAAAATAATATAAATGTGTACATATAATAAATAAAACTAAGAATAGGATCAAATAAATAATATAATAATATTAAAATAAACCATTATAAAATGTAAAATAATATAAATGTGTACATATAATAAATAAAACTGAGAATAAGATCAAATAAATAATATAATAATATTAAAATAAACCATTATAAAATATAAAATAATATAAATGTGTACATATAATAAATAAAACTGAGAATAAGATCAAATAAATAATATAATAATATTAAAAT
>JAVSBV010034362.1:0-11514 GCA_033117975.1 Parotocinclus spilosoma | reverse complement strand
GTGTGTGTGTGTGTGTGTGTGTGTGTGTGTGTGTGTGTGTGTGTGTGTGTGTGTGTGTGTGTGTGTGTGTACATACACACCTGAGAGCAGAGCCTGTACTTTCCAAGAAAACTTTAATGCATCCACTTTGTTTCCAATTGCTCTAATCATTAGCGATTATGCAAGGTACTGTAGCTTTTTCCATCAAGCATGCAGTGTATGTTGTGCGAACTGTTTTCCAGGTAATACAGTTTCACTGAATCCTTTCACCTTGCGACTGGCTTAAGCTTTCACCGAGCTGAAGAAACAGAACTGCACTTACTGACAACTCAAATTTTCTCCATTAAGGGAAAATATATCTTATGTCCAACTCCATTTGATTAAATCTAAATTGAAGTTGGCTAGATCAGCTTAACACATTTAGCTTATAAATTGGATTTCGTGAAGTTATGTGAAATATGATTCACATAGCGCACATTATATATAAGGCTATCACATATATTTAATGCATATATAATGCATCATACATATAACTGACACACAATAAGGTAAAAATGCCAAGTGCATATAGAGATGTGTTATGTATGTAGGAAAATGAAAGCTAGGATTTAAAATATAAACTGGTGTAAAGCACTTATCTCTAGTTATGAGTGTGTAAAATATGTTTTCACACAGCTTGACATTCTTTTTCAACAGTAAAATGATGGCAAAGAGGCGCTGAGTTCATGAGGTTCTTTAGTATGCTCTGGTGGTAACTGCCTCGGATAGTGTGTGCAGATGAACGCCACTCCATGTCTATGTATCACTGTCATCCTGTTTCACACCTGTTGTGTGTGTGTGTGTGTCTGCTTGTGTGTGTCTGCTCCTGTGCGCAAAATGCTGCAAAGCTCTGATGTTCTCACTTTCATAGGAACAGCAAGGCAGCATTTTGTCTAGAATTCAGCTTTATCTCAGACAGAGATATGTTTGAAATCATGGTTTGTCACTGTCAAGGCATTTACAACATAAGCGCAATGAGTCATTTTGCCTATGAACACTTAGATAAGAGAGATTAAACAACCCATTTCATCTCAAAATGAGCATCATAGTGCAAGTATAAACCGCATCATATAGCGTGTCAAACGTATTTTACTAATATGTTTAGGACTTGGTGTGGAACAATGCCAGAAGTCGGTGTATATATTTATGGCTGGGTGCACTTTTGTAATGTGTAATATGCATAACATAACATTTATTTATGTTTGACATAAATCAATCAGTGTATGGATATGTAACATCTACACAACAACAGAACAGAACAACAGAAAAGAGACCCTGACATGTCTGAATACCCCAGAAATGGGTGATGATGGGACCTATCTAGCGCCAAAGCACCACTCAGGGCAGACGTGCTAAAAGCACGGTTTTGGGACGTCTCTGAAATGGCGAGGCACGGAGGTAGTCCAAATGCCAGGGAGCGAGCGTGAGCTCGAATGTGCATGCAATTAAATAAAAGCCATACCGGGACACGTCTTATAGACTGCATGTTACCCGGTGGCTACTCTAGCCGGGGCATATCTCGAGTCAGCAGCCGGCTAGAGTCAGACTCAAGAGAGCGCAAAAGCGCTGGAGCCATGCCAGAACGCGTATGCTTCTAACGCACTACTGGGTGGCTGCTCTGAAGAGTGCAGAGGACCCTGAAGCGGCAGAGGGCGAGCATGAGCTCGAACACGCACGTAACGCAGGGGGGCACAGAAAGTGGCCGAAGCGCAAAAAAGCGAGCATATAAGCTCGGGGCGCGCTTGTAGAGCGAGTGTGAATAACACACAAAAGGCACAAAGCGCCAGAACAGGAAAATAAACTCGGGAGTGCGAGGAGCGCGAATGCATACAGAGGGCGAGCGTGAGCTCAAAAGCGAAGAAGCCAGACCGGGGAGCGACATATTCGGAACGAACTCCCGGCTGGAGTGAGGCTAGGTAGGTGTCGACGACTGAAGAGTGCTAGCTCAGACCGTGCGAGGAGCGCACGAGTATGGAACGGGAAAACCCTCAAAGTGCCCATAGCAAACTAATTTACCTCGGGGATTACCCACCCATACCAGTCCTTCGGCACTAAAAGCCCCGGAAAATTTACCACTAACTCTCGGGAACGCGGAAGGGTGCAAGGACGTCAGTGGTCAGACGCGCGAACCGAACGGAGGTGTAATCCCGGTGGAATACGAAGGCCCCTCCCCGAACAGCGCTAAAACCACACCTTTATAGGACGTGAAGCAGCTGTTTGGGATCAGGACATAATTACGATAAATGGATATAAGGCCGCCTCACCGATAGCTGTGTAATGGCGATTGGTGAGGACGGCCGAACGCACCGGGGGAAAGTAGGAACCCTAACACTCTGGGTGGATAACAGAGTACCTAAAGAAAACCCCGCAGATGCACAAAGAACATGCATAGTCCACAGAAGTGGAGACCAGAAATCAATATGGGGTTTTATTAAGCAGTGTGCAAATTGCACTAACTACTTGCATTACTGTGCTGCAAGAATAAGTGTCGGCAAAAACAGAACTTCTAAGAAACAAAATCACAAACCCTACCTGTGGAAAAATTAAAAATGAGATTTAATTTTTCACACATTGTGTGGCACGTAATCAACTTTGGTTATCAGAGGTAAACCATGTAAATAAGCTGTAATTAAAGAAAAAAGTGACCGTTTTTGTAATGATCTAAGTGTAGGGATTCATGAAACGTAAAACGACATAAAAATAAATAAACTTCAAGTTACAAATCTAACCCACTCTGGTGATTTGTATCAATCTTTTTTAGCTCCCAAACATCCAAACTAAGCAATACCTTCCTCTTGGTGGTCCTGCGACACCGCAAACCCGCTGTTTTAGTGAAACATTGGTTTTGTGTTTGGGTTTACTCCAGGTGCTTCAGTCTTTTCACATAATTCAATTTAGCTGACAACCCTTATCCAGAGCGACTTACAGAACTGCTTTAAGACATCAGTAACATAATCCATTCCTAATAATCAGGAATCGAAACAACTAATATAACTTTGTGTCTTTCATAAATATAGCCTATGATGCTGATCCGAAGTTACTACTAAACAATAAAGAAATTATGGTCCTTTCACATAGTCTGACTGGAAGATTGTTACATTCAAACCAATTATTACATTTTAACTTACAATTAATTGACACTACAAGTCATTACCAACGTCTGCGTAATTTAGATCTTTTTTGTCTTTCGGTCAGACTTTTAGTGGAAACCTAAATGATGAAAATATATGATACTGTAAATACTCTTATAGGGTGTTGAAAAATACGTGTAAGCCTTTTTAACATTAAGCATTTTATAATGTCACCAGTTGATTTATTCATTTTCTTATTCGCTTAATTCTAGTTGGGTCTGGGTGAAAGCAGGTGCAGAGCAACCAACAGACAGGGTGCCAATCTACTGTAGGGCACATACTCTCATACACACTAACATAGTAAGTGCACTATAGAAACACCAGTTAAGAGGCATGATGTTGGAATGTGGGAGGAAACCAGAGAACCAGGAGTATACCCATGCAGAAATTTACAGTGCAAGATGAACACATATATGTGGATATTAAAGATCAGACATTTATTAATGTTTATAACAGAGTACTTTATGTTTTTATCTTCTTGGTAATAAATGGGTTGGTTATACATTTTATTTTAATTAATTCATTTTAGTTTATTTTCAATGTTTTTTAGTAAAGCAAAATACTTAAAGGTGCATGGTAACAAATTAACCAGGAAGTCATCACAAAGACATAGAGAGTAAGTATGGTTGAAACCACAAAATGTACTGAAATCAACTTCAAATCATAAGTTCAAAACACAGAGGTTTCTATCGGGCTTTTGCTGAAAAGCTACAGCAAGTCTCACATAATCCACTGTGCTTTGTGTTAACACGCAACCCTTCACTGAAAAAAAAAAAAAAAAAAAGATTTATTTTATCTGTCTGAGCAGATTTTTCTTTTCTCTGTGGTGATGTATTTTATTATATTTTAATATATTTTTTAATTGTTGTTAAATCTTATTGTTTTATGTGCATCACTGATACCATAAATACCTTAAAATGGTGTACTTCATTGCCAGTAAAAAGCTTTTTTTTATTAAATAGTTCAGTAAATGTGCAATCAGAATAAAGTTGATCTTTTGGCACAGTGTACACCAGGTGAGACTTAAGTGCTGATGGCAGCAAGCAAACAGAATACAATGTGCTACTGAATGGAGGTAAATGAAATTTTAACCAAGAAATTGACTTTTTAAACTGCTGTATTTTACAGGCTTTTATTTTACAATTTTGAGATATTGCTGCACCACACAAAGATTAAGAAAAACATCACATGGACATAATATTACAAAGAGTAAAATATATTACGTTTGTGAAGAATACCGCAAAATAATAACATGGTATAACGTTTTATGTTTCTTAATTACTTGAATGATTCAACTTAACTATCTCTCCTACTATATATTGTGATATTTAAAAACATTTCCTGACTGAATCTGGGAATCGTTTATTAAAATAAGCAGTTTTGCAAAATTAGAAACAGTACAATGCCCTCACCAGAGGTGAGCTTCGGCCAAGCAAACAACCAGGTCTTTCTACATTACATTTAAGTCCATCGTTGTTTAACTAAATTCAGCAGTAAACCTTACTGAATAAACATTCTATTGGTTCATAGGGAAAATTTAACTTAACTGTAACTAATTACATGCATGAATAATACATGCAAAACCTCACACAAACTAGAGACAAGTTATTATTTATTATTTTACACAAAAATGTGTTACTCTTTTTTAGAATTTTGATCACCAATTGATTCTGCTGTAAACTTAAATATGTATTATTGTGGTCTTTGACCTGTATTCTAATGGCAGGATAATAAAAAACACAAGTTTTTAGATGTTATCTTCCACCACTGTTGGGTATATTCACTTTATATGATTTTCTAAATTGAGACTATAAAATACTACAGATTCATGACAGCATACTATATTAATTAACTACCTTCTAAACCCTTTATTTCACAAAAAAAAAGAAATGTCTTCAGTTTTACGGTATCACTCACAAGGGAAAAAGTTTAATTTAAGTCTGGTTCCTCTATACATTTTTCCTCGCACATCTTAGGCGGTTTAACTTAATACTTTCGGTGCTGCATGGTCATTTGGGGTTTAGACTATTGTAATATTTATTTAGTTATTTATTTATGTATTCATTCGTTCATTTATTTTTCATGTTTAACCTGGCTTTTTCCTGGTCTAGGTATCAGGGACTCTGGGAAAATATAAGCCACAATTGTGAGTGTGTCCTGGGCAAGATAACAGTCCAATAGTCAGTGGTCTGTATTCTAGATTATTAATGTCAAAGGTAAACTCAAAGATTTTTAGATTTTTATTAATACAACATGTCCGTGTAGGTTTTCTCCAGATACTCCAATTTTACTCCAGTTTGTATGTTTAAGTAATTCATCCGGTAATAATAGGGTACCAGGCCGGAGTAGCAGTTAATGCAAGTTAACTCACAGCTCCAGCATCCTTGGTTTGGTCTTTGGACTGTGTGGAGTTTGCATGTCCTTTTGTGTCCATGTGGGTTTACTCCAGGTACTTCATTTTCCTCGAATATTCCGTTCCCACATTCCAAAGACGTGTCTTAGGTCAATTGGTGTTGGTAAAGAGCTCTTAGTGTAAGAGTGTGTGTGCCTTACAATAGGGTTGCTTTTTCTCATGACCCTGACTGGGATTTATAAAATAAAAAACAATGAATTAATAATTTATTATTATTATTATTATTATTATTATTATTATTATTATTAAAGCCCCAGTGGTTCCTTGCTGGCAGATGTCTGTGTCCAGTAAGATTAGCTGTGTCTGATGAAGTGGAGGATCTGCAACTACAACTGTTACTCAGCACTTGAAATGGATTTGTATCTGTGAATTCCACAGATGCCACCTGCAACCCTCGCCAGAATAAGCCTTAAAATTTGAACAAAAATGTCCTATTATTATTACTATTATTAATCATGCTACTACTACTACTACCAATGCTAACAAAGATAATTACATTATTTTTATCATGACGTTATTGTGATTATATTGTTATTGCCGTTATTACATAACGTAATGTCATTAATAGTTTGTTGGCCATTTTACTGTAAGTGATTACAGTAAGAGGAAATAATTTAGAGTAGGGGAAGGGACGAAACTATAGAGTGATGAAGGAGAGAGAGAAACGACTCAAAATGAAAGGAACGGTAATAGACAAAGAGTACAAGGCAGAACTCGAAGTCCCACAGGATTGTGCGGTTACCTTCCATAACCGCCTCCAATTATCCGGCGCGCTTGTGTTTTGCAGATTAATTATAGGCGTGGGATGGTGACAGTGGGCGTGTCCTAGAAGGTGAGGCCACACCCACAGACGGCCCTGCGTCCACCTGCCAGAGAGAGAGAGAGAGAGAAAGAGAAAGAGAGAGAATGCATTTTCAGGAGCTAGTGAATAATCGTGAGTTCATGAGGAGGAATACCCCACACGCGCTCATACACACTTCATTTCATTCTAGTATATTCTAGCTTGTCAGTCAGAAGCCGCTCTTGCGTGTATATGTGTGTGTGCGTGTGTGTCTGTATCCGTGTGTGTGCTGCCGTTACTTGGGACTGGAGAACATCAGCACGCGCACCGTGGGATCTCTCTTCACTGGATTGTGAATGGGGGTTAATATCGGCATAAACTTCGGATAATTTTCCCAGGTGAATATGCTAATTGACTAATATGAATTTTTCATTTTAACACTGCTTGGTTTGAAGATGTTTTATAGCTCATTAAATTGATCCTTCTTGGATTGTCTATAGGAACAATGACTTGGAAAAATCATGTAGCTATCTACAACAAATAAGGACTGCTTTTCTCAATACGGCACATTTACCTAAGGCAGTCAGGCATCTGCCGATTTATATTCGTTTGGTGGGTTTTTAAATCTGTTTGTTATTTATTTTGGAGATTTCCAACATGCGCCTTGTAAACGGAATAGTGCATAGTACTGTAGAAGGATGCAACAACTGATTGCAAGATGTTGCGTTAGTGCCACATATCAGCATTTACACACTGAGTGTGCTGGTTAGGTCTAACATGTTTAGATCTCACTTTGATTTACTATAGAACTTCAAGGTTGTGATAGGTATGGTTTGAGAAGAGTCTCTGCAGTTACAGGTATGACTCAAACGCACTATGCTTGGGTGCACCCAGCAGTCATTAAGGTGTCCAGCTAAGTGTGTGGCCAGCCATGGACATTTAGTGTGTATAGAAAAAAATATTCATAGTGTTTAATTAACTGTTACAGTCGCTCTCTGGACACGAGTGTAAGGATTGATATTGTAAGTTGTACAGAATAGCCAGTTCTAGCTCTAAAGTGTGGTCATTTATTTCTCTTGCACAATTAATCATTCTGATGTGAAGCTGATATTGTTGATCTTAGCTTTTTCACTGATGCTACTGAGCAGCAGGTAAACTGAGTAATTATCACTCTGATCATTACCTATTTTGTTTGTTCTTTGTCAGCAGGACTGACTGTTAATTTTGCATACTTGGACACAATGACTGCACCGAGCAGACGGAGTTTGTTTCTAGGGACCCTTCTGGTCTCCGTGTTTTTAGCCGTATCGGGCCAGACCAATCCGTTTGCCACCATGTCTCCTCTTGCTGCTCCTCGAATCTACCTGTCCTTCAAAGGTAAGATATACCTGATAAACCTGATGGGCAACAAAATTGAGAGTGCGGCCACTGAATCACATCGTTAGTCACATCGTTAAGGTTTTATAATATTGCTGGATTTAATAAGTTTATTTGTGTGAGACCATATATCACTGCAGAGACACTCAGATTTGCCACAATATTGACTCCTTTGATTTATGGGTCTTTCCAGTCTGGAAACTGGGGTTTGGTTTTGTCCTCTGAGTATTCTGTGAAATTCTGTGGTTTCCTCTTTCAATTGGTTGTGTAACTGTGTAGTGCATTTGCTCCCTGTATGGGATACTTTCTCAGACATTACTGGACAAATTCGTGGAAACTTGAAATATTAGTTAGTGCTTACTCTGTTTCCAGAGCCACACTCAACACTCTTGTATAAATTCATGCATGTGTGATGATTGTGGTCATGATAGGACTATCATTATGTTCCTGCTCTGTTTCCAGTGCTTGTGTTTCTGTGGTCTAAGACTTCCTTTTCTAATGGGGTTTAGATTTCTTTTTTTTTCCAGATTTGCATGTAACTGTGCTGACTGTGCGTTGCGTGTCCTGAATCGTATTACCTGCGTCAATGTATGAGCCGATGCATTTTTACAGCCTGCTACACATATTTTGCCAAACCACCTTTAGTTTACTGGATTCCTCTAATTGGTGTTTTAACAAGGCCATTGGTGGTCATTCTGCTCCAGTAGTTGGTTGATTTTAGAATAAAAGCTATTGTTGGTTTTGCAGATTGGCTATATTTCAATTTATAGACATTTAGGTTTTTTTCAACATTCTAGTTGTTCTTTATTTATCGTACAGCATATTGCAAATATAAATCACACACAAGGCAAATGCTTAACATCATGAGGTGTAATTAAAGACCACATTCATACAATGGAAGCGTAATAAAGACGACGGTTAAAGTAAAATTCAGTAAAATACAGTTCAGAGGTAGCTTAGCAACATTTAACATTCACTTCATACAATACTAGAAGTAGGAACAAGTTCTAAGTTTTCCCCCCATCTGTCTTATTTTGCCTTAGTTTGCCTAATTTGTCTTTCAACATGTGTCAAACTATAGCCCAATATTACCAAAACACAGACCTATGTGCTGAATCATACATAGGAGAGCAGGCTACTTCCCAAGTTTAAGAGCCAGCGTAGTCTGGCAAGAGATGTGATGAATTTCTTACATAAGATGTCTGCAAGTTTTCAAACAGAATGTTCTGTTAGAGGTTTAAATGATGGAAGCTATGGATGATTGATGGTGAACATGTGTCTTGTAATGTATGACTTTTAGTGGTGTAGAAAAAGTTGCTTTACCTGAATGCAATTAAATATTTAGTTTGAATTATGCATATGTGTTTAGTTCTTTATTCATTCATTTATTGATGTTATACACAATGATAAACTGTGCACATTCTTATCTGCATTTAATGCTGAGCTCAGGCTTTTAGTTGGACTGCTGACTTAACCATTCTCTATTTACTCTTTGTAGTGAGTGAAAGGCAGCTTTAATTGTTTTGCCAAGTAATATCTTGCTGGGTCAGAATAGACTTGAACCTGATCTTTTTTGTTTTTTTGCAGTTATGGCATTTAAATGTTTAGTCCTAGAATTTCTTGAGTTGAACACTCCAAAGCCACCATAAAGCTTTCACTGACATAATTTCACCCAGGCCTTTGGTTTAAAGAGACACCGACATATGTGTGTGTGTGTGTGTGTGTGTGTTTGTGTGTGAATATGTGCTGGGTGTGGAACGCTGCCAGAGAGAGTCAGTTTCAGCTCTGGTCGTGTCGTGTCGGTGAGTTGAGAGAGGAGAGATGCCACTGTCTTCATTGCCCCTTTTCACATTACATGGTGTCTGGGCCAGCAGTACATCCCAGAAAGCCAAAATAAATCACATCTCAAGCTAGGGTTCCTATTGAAGATGAGTAACTGCAGGAGTCTTAATCCTACTATCATCTCACTGCTAGCTCCAGTTTAGGACTGTGCATTCAGTGTCACAGTTTAGTTTTCATTTCATGTATGTTCTTCCACTATATGGGAATTGTGGTGCTCAGACACATAAGAGTGTTTGCCAAATAACTTAAATGTAAATGTATGTTATACTTTATGTTCATCATTTGCTTTCACACTTTTATTCTCCTCTTCTTATACCATAATTCATCTTTCGCTCTTGTTCTTTGCCACTTTGTTTCCAAATAATCATTGTTTTACTCAATGTGCCTCTTTGAAAACATTGAAGTACACATGAACAAAGATATCCCAGAGAACTTTCATTGCCACACAGTGAGCTAAGTTCATCCACGAGCCTCCACGTGATCATTCACATTTGACACAGTAGTAGATTTATGGGCAGGTTTCTGCGTATCATTTCCCTGTTTGGTGGTTAGGAAAACACTCTGAGCAGATTTGAGAACTTTGCGTAAAACTATTTTATGTTAGTGAAAAAGGTGCTTCGGGCAATGCTTCTGCATGTTGTTTTAATTTGAATTCCTTTGCCAAGAATAAGAAAGAAATAGCAGACAGGAGTAGCCAGCCTCACTACACTCCTGTAAAATACATTCCTGGAAAGGCTGCACTGAGATTTGCACAGATATATCCAGTGCAATTTTGCAATGAAAGGCTTGCTTTTTGCTTTTTGCTTGTTCTCTTTTGTTCACCTGCATAAGTGTGTAAATGTGTCTGGTTTCTCCAGTGTAAGCTTTTAATGTGTGATGCAGCCTGCTTAAGTGCTCTGTCTAAACCGGGTCGTAGCATATGAAGGTCCCTATTGTTTCCTTAAGGCGTGGATGTATTGAAAAAAAAAAGACGCCGTATTATCGTCTGAGATAAGAGATATGTTACATGAGGTACTAAGGCAATGATGAAATGACTGCAGAGGTTAAAAGGTTCCTCACTGCTCTACTGGCCATGTGCTCATGTCATTCTTGTTTTAGCTCTTGTTTTATACTAGAGTCCGTTGATGTGTTTGGACTTTGTTGTGCAAGGTGTTTATGTGGTGTTTTGCTACTGATTTTTAACAAACTGAAAATGGCAAGTGTGTCTGTTCTGTTATAAGTTGTACTCATTTGTTTGTCCCCTCACTACCTGTGTATTCTCTCAAACCTATAAATACAGTGGGTACGGAAAGTATTCAGAATACTTCACCCCTTTAAATTTGTCACTTTTTGTTTAATTGCAGCCATTTGCTAAAATAAAAAAAGTCTCATTAATGTACACTCAGCATCCCATCTTGGCTGATTTTTTTTTGTAGATTTGTTGAAAAAGAAAAACTGAAATATCACATGGACAAAAGTATTCAGACCCTTTGCTGTGACACTTATATTTAACTCACAAGCTGTCTATTTCTTCTTATCTGTCTTGAGATGGTTTTGCTCCTTCATTGGAGTGCAGCTGTGTTTAACTGAACTGATTGGACTTGATTAGGAAAGGCACACACCGGTCTATATAAAACCTCACAGCTCACAGTGCATGTCAATGCAAATGAGAATCATGAGGTCAAAGGAACTGCCCAAGAAGCTCAGAGACAGAATTGTGAAGAGGCAGAGATCTGACCAAGGTTACAAAAAAATCCTGCAGCATGCAAGGTTTCAAAGAGCACAGTGGCCTCCATAGTCCTTAAATGAAATAAATTTCAGACGACCAGAACTCTTCCTAGACCTGGCCGTCCAGCCTAACTGAGGAATCGTGGGAGAAAAGCCTTGGTGAGAAAGGTAAAGAAGAACCCAAAGATCACTGTGGCTAAGCTCCAGAGATGCAGTAGGAAGATGGGAGAAAGTTCCAGAAAGTC